>PVJH01017720.1:0-47055 GCA_004026705.1 Nesogale talazaci | reverse complement strand
AATATGTGACAATTTTATTTTACAATTTGAATTAAAAATAAATATACATAAGAAAATAATATGAAAACTCTAAAATGTTTCACTGAAGATTGCAATACAATCTTGAAGCTAATGAGTTTCCATTATTCTTTTCTAGCTACAGACTTTCTTTTTTCCCAGACGATTTTTGGAAAGGCGGTTCCATTTGCCACAGCTGGGGACTGCTATAGTGCTGCCAGATGTCCCCAGGTATTTGTTTGATTTTCCCCTCAGTAGAAAAAAAATAATGAATACTCTTTCTTTCCATTCATTTTCTGGAGCAGAACATTGAAAAAGCAACAGCAGCATGTGGGTAAATAGAAAATGAAAAGTTGTCTATCTGTACTTTATTTTAAAGGTTATAAATACATATGGGAGAAAATTCATGATGGTCATCTTTGCGATCATTGGAGAGGATAAAAAGATACAGGAATTTTAATTTGTTCATGACCTACTTCTCTACCAATGAGGCATTATAATTTTAATGTCTCCATTTAGCCCACAAAAATGAATATCTATCCAGTAGAAGATAAAAGAACGTATCAAAAGCATGTAGTTTTACTTCCATTACTGTGGGTCTGCAATATTCTCAGATAATTTCTGGCATTTGTGAAATAACACCTCACTGTCTTTGTATTTGCTTTATATTCTGTCGTTTTAGAGTTCTGTTGTCACACTTGTAATGCATCTCTGTGATTACCAGTAGAGTTGTCTTCCTAGGAGAAAAATTGATCTCACTTTTGACAAGTGACTCCACGAAGTCAAAGGAAATAATGTTTCTGATAAAAGGTTAAGATGTAAGCTATATATGTATATATATATGAATATAGAATATGTGAGTATAGAAACCTTAGATATCTATTTTACTGAGATATATGTTAACATATTGCTAACAATGTGAACAGACAGAGTTAAGGGTTTGCCAGAAATCTCTCTTTGGAACTCCTATTCACTATTCACTGTTGAAAACAGTGGGTATAGAGAAGATTTGCTAATCCAACCCAAACCCAACTCAAGTCCATTGGCGTGACTCAGACTCCGAGTGACCCTTTATCACACAGTAGAACTGCTCCTTAGGGGTTTCTAAGTCTGAACATCTTTACTGGAACAGGCAGATTCATCTTCACCCTGGGAAGTGGCCAGAGTGTTTGAAGTGACAACATTGTGGGAAGCGACCAACCTGTTGTACCAACAGACTTCCCATTGGCTATAGTGTCATTAGGTGCCACAGAAGTGGATACGACACATAGTGACCTTATGCACAACAGGACGAAACATGGTATGGTCTTGTACCATCATCCTAATTGTTCCTATACCTGATCCCATTGTTGAAACCACTGTGTCAGTTCATCTCATCCATGGTCTTCCTCTTTAAACTGCCCTTTCACCTTACCAAGTGCTTTTCTTCTCCAGGGACTGGTCTCTTCTGACAGCATGTCCAAAATAGTTAAGCTGAAGTCTTTGCCTCTAAGGAGCACTCTGGCTGTACTTCTTCCAAGACAGACTTTTAAAAGTCTTTTTAGCGGTTCATGAGACTTTCAATATTCTTCTCCAACTCCACTATTCAAATGTATTGATTCTATTTTAGTCTCCCTTATACAGTGTCCAAGTTTAACATGTATAGTGGCAATGAAAAATGCCATGGCTTGGTGCAATCAGGTGCACCTTAGTTCCCAAAGTAACATTCTTTGAATGTCAATACTCTAAAGAGGTCTTGTGCAGGAGATTTACCCAATGCAACCCTTCTTTTGATGTCTTGACCGATGCATCCCTGAGCACTCTTTGTGAATCCAAACAAAACAAACCCTTGGCAGTATCAGCCTTTTCTCCATGATCATGATTTTACATATCGGTCCAGTTGGGATGATTTTGGTTTTCTTTTCACTGGGTCATAATCCACACTGAAGGCTGTCATCCTTGATCTTCATCAGCAAAGGCGTCAAGTCCTCCTCACTTTCAGCAAGCCAGCTTGTATCACCTGCACTTTACAGGTTGTTCAAAAGCCTTCCTCCAACCTTGATGCCACATTCTTTCTTCATATAAGCCAGCTTCTCTGGTGACATGCTCAGCATACAGATTGAACAGGTGTGCTAGGAGGAGCAGCCCACCAGGGGGAAAGCACGCCATATAAGAAGATAAAAAAGATACTTGAAATAAAAGAAATTGGTTATTATTGTTATTGTTAGCTACCATCCAGTGAACTCAGACTCATGGTGACTCACGTCAGTGGCTCTGAATCAACCTTTCTAATGCTACGACCCTTTAAGACAGTTCTTCGTGTGGTGGTGACCACGCCCAACCATAAAATGATTTTTGTTGCTATTTCATCACTGTGGTTTTGTTACTGGTATGAACCTGGTGACCCCTGTAAAACGGTCATTTGACTCCTAAAGGGGTTGCAACCCACAGGTTGAGAACAGCTGTTCTATGTAAAACGTAAGGAAATATTGCCCTGTCTTGTGTCATCTGCCCAATGGTTCTATGTGAGCCCATTGTTGTAGGCACTGGATTAGTCCCTCAAAGATCTTCCTTTGTTTTCCGATCTGCTGTTTTACCAAATATGATGTCCAAAACACAAGACCCAAAATCTCACCATCCTTTCTTCTAAAGGCCATTCTTCCAAGAGAGTTTGTTTACTCTTCTGGCAGCCCACAATACTCGCAATATTCATCAATGTCATAATTTAAACACCTTTATTCTTCTGTTGCGTTTCACATGCCCATATGTTTCCTGAAAATGATTTTATCTCAAATATTTTATTTCAAATTTATGTCATTGAACTAATAGTTTAAAGAAATCTTGTGCAGATTTTCTCAATGAAGTTGCTTGATTTTTTGACTAATGTTTTCACATGTGCTGACTATGGAGTCAAGTAAAATGATGTCCTTGACTATTTTTATCTTTTTCCATTCATTATAATATTGTCTATGGTGGAGAGGGAGGGATTAAAGAGGAGCTGATTTCAAAGGGCTCAAATAGAAAGAAAATGTTTTGAAAATGGTGATGGCGACATCTGTACAAGTTTGCTGGATATAATTGATTTATAGATTGTTATAATATCTTAAGTGCCACAATAAAATGATTTTAAAATAATATTTTCTAATTTTCCCATTGAGAAGATATTTGTTTTCTTTGCATTGCAGTGTTGCCATACTGAATAGTGTCTCAATCTTTCACCTGTTGGTTCAACTTCTCTTTGTTGTCAGCTAGCAAAGTTGCTGCGTATCACAGCTTGTCTATGAGTCTCCCATCAATCTCCATGTTATGTTCTTTGCAAAAACCATCTTTGCTGGTTATTTGCCTAGCATACAGAGTGACTAAGTATGATGAAAGGAGAAAAATCTAATAAACATCTTTCCTGGTTTTAAGTAATGTATTAACTCCTTGCTCTGTTTGAATAAGATCTATATACAAATACTGAATGAGCCTAATTAAGTGTTCTGAAATTTCTTTTCTTTGCAATGTTATCCATAGTTTTATTTTTAATTTTAATTTTTAGTTTTTAATTCAATGTATCTTTATTTTAGAATTCAAGTTTACTTATTTATTTGAAATCATTTTGTTGCTGGCTCTTACCTCTCTTATCATAATCCATGCATCAATCTGTTGTGTCAAACGCATTTGGCCATATATTACCATCATCATTTCCAAGGATTTTCTTTCTATTGAACCCTTTGTATTAGTACCTTATTTTCCCTTCCCCCCTCTTCCCTTCCTCCCTAATGAACCCTTGCTAATAATTAAATTATTAATTTTTCATGTCTTGCATTGTCTGATGTCTTATTTTATCCCCTTGTCTATTGTCTATCCCCTGGGAGGGGGTTATAGTTGGGATATTGTGATCATTTCCCCCTTTCTTCCCCAACCTTCCCCTTCCCCTCTTGGTATGGCTACTCTCAATATTGGTCCCAAGGAGCTTATCTGCCCTATCTTCCCTGTGTTTCCAGTTCTTATTTGTACCCATGTACGTGCTTTCCTCTAGCCAGATTTGTAAGGTAGAATAGGGTCATGATAGTGGCAGGGCATGGGGGTAGGACACATGAAAGTATCAGAGGAAAGTCATATGTTTAATTGTTGCTTTACTGTACCCTGACTGGCCCATCTTCTCCCTATGACCCTTCTGTAAGGGGATGCCCAATTGTTTACAGATCAGCTTTGGGCCATAGTTTTATTTTTTTTAATTCTCCATACTATTGATTACCATTTTATAGACCATAAAATGCATTTTTATAGTCCATACTTGCATTTAATGGAAATAACCATCTTTGTGGGTTTCTCTGTTTCAGCCCACCTGACATCAGACATGACATTTTTTGCTTCATGTCCTCTTCTGAGTCCAAGTTGACTTGTTAGCAGTTGCTTATCAATGCACTGCTGCAACCATGTTTGAATTATCTTTAGCAAAACTTTACTTTCATGTAACATTAGTGTTACTGCTTGACAATTTATGCATTATATGACATCATCTTTTGGGAAGTGAGAAGAAATGCTAATTCCTTCCATTTTCTCCAGACAGGTTCCTTTATATGTTATTAGCAAAAACTACTGACTGCTTGCTCTCAATATCACATCAGTTTTGACAAAAATTTCACTTGATAGTCCAGCAATTCTTGAAGCTGTACTTTTGCTAATACCCTCATTACAACTTTGACTTCTTTTTTCATTACCATTAGTTCTTGATCATATTTTTCCCTTTTGTAGTGGTTGAATGCTAACTAATTGTTCTGGTGTAGTAAGTTTGTCGGTTACTTCCATCTTATTTTGATGCTTCTTACAACATTCAATGTTTTTTCCATAAAATCCCTCAACATTACAACATGAGGCTTGAAGTTTTTCTTCAGTTCTTTCAACTTGAGATATGCTGCCCACATATATTTTTTAATTTTCTAATGGCAGAGCTTTGCACATTTCATTTTAATGCTTTATCTTTTCCAGATGCCTTTTGAAACTATTTAGTTCCTTTACTGTGTCATTACTTCTATTAAGCATAAATATTTTATGTTCCAGAACAAATTTCAAAGTTTCTTCTGGTATCTGTCTTGGTCTTTATTTCCTTTCTGGCAGTTGACTTGGTCTTTTTTTTTATATCCTGTCATATTAATGACTTTGTGCTTTCTTCAATTATGGTGTTCTTGATGTCATCACAGAGTATGTCTGGTCCTCAGTCATAGTATTCATTATGTCAAGGACGTTCTTTCAGTGGCCTCTAAATTCAGGTGGGATATATGCAAGGTTGTACTTCAGCTCGTTAGTACTTGCAATTTACTTGTGCTTCAGCCTGAACTTGCATATGAGCAACTGATGATCTGTTTTTCAGTCAGCTCCTGGCCTTGTCTTCACTAATGATATTAAGCTTTTCCATAGTCTCTACCCACAATGCAGACAATTTGATTTCTTGTTATGGTCAGTGTGCATACTTGTTGTCCATCCTATTGAAAAAAATGTATTTGCAAAAGAAGTTGTTGGTCTTGCCCAATTCCATCGTGCCACATCCAGCTTTAATTCTATGACTTCCCCAATGTCCTATTTTCCAACTTATTCTTCCTCTTTGTTTTCACATTTTGCATTTGATTGTCAGAATTACAATGAATCTTGATTAATATTAGACTGAAAAAAATTGGTACAAGTTTTCACGTCATGGGTTTTGCTTCTAGAGAAGCCAATGTAGCAGTGGTCTGATGCCAAGTGGCTGATATCAGTCTATTTTAACTCATAAATGTCTCGGATATGTATCTATGCATTTCATATTTTATGAATTCTAGTTTCTCTAGCTTCATATTTCATACATCCTGCATATAATTTGTCATATATATTTGCAGTTGTTCCTTCTTATTTTGCATCATATTCCATCAGCAAATGAATACTTTGAAAGTTTTGCTCCATTCTTATCGTTCAGGTCAATTCTATTTTGAGGAGAAAGCTCTTCCTCAGTTATATTTTGATTGTCTTTGAGCCTGTGGGTATCATTTTCTGACAGTATACAGTAGCTAATTATTCAGAGATGGATCACCTCTTTTTGCTTCCTAGTTTGTTCTTAGTCTGAAGTTCTACTGAGAAGTGTTCACCATGGGTAATCTTGTTGGTCCTTGAATGACAGTTGAAAACTCCCAGTCTCAACCTACAAGCCACAGCAGTACAAAAGAAAGATAAGGAAGGAGTGCTTTCATAAAGTGACAGATTTCAGCTCACCATCATGAAATATTTTTTGGAATGTAGTTAATCAACAGATGTGGAGCCAATTGAATTATTTTAAAGAATTTATCCATTTCATATAAATTTTATAATTTTTCACATAAAAGTTGTCATAGTATTTCTATACAATCCGTTTTATTTTTGTCAGGGTCACAGTGGAGTGCCCTCATTGTTTTATTATGTTATAATTTTAAGATGTCTATTATGCAAGGAATCTATAAATTTAATGCAATCTGATAAAATAATTCCACTATGCTACAAATGCTAGGCCAATTCATTACCCTTCAGCAGAAGAATCGACAAAGATCATCCATAAATAGAATACTACTCATCAATAAAAAAAGTAATAAAATTATTAATGTATGTCAAACAAAACAGTAACTCCTTTATTGTGTTAGTGAATTCTTATCATAGGAAATATCCTAATAGAAGGTTAGTGATTATGAATATAATATTTATTGATAAGAAATCAGACCCAGAGCTGTCAGAATTGTCAGGTTTTTAAAATTTGGGGTAGCTCTTTGCATTTCTAAAACTCTTTTCCAACAAAATTTTATTTTAAGCAAGTTATGTAGTAGTAAATTGGACTAACTTCATTTGAAGAAACAGGTACTCAGTATTAATTAATTCTTAGATTAAAACAGAACTATCTAAGATCCTTAACAAGGTCAGAGACAGAATTAAGCAATAAAATACTATTTTCTGCCTGTCAGAGAGAAGTTCTTTCCTTCCATGATGCTCTGGGCATTTCTGGCATGTACAGGTCTATTTCTAAAATTAGATGTTATTGGGAAGAGGTGTACTCTGCCAAAAGGAGCAATACTCAGAGGTTACCATTACCAAAAATACAAAACTGCTCAGTATTTGTGGGGAAGTTCTATGAAATATATAAACCAGATTCTGTGTCAAGTTAAACAACATTTGCATGAATACTCTCCAGATGTTTGATGTCACAGAAAGAACATATTCTCTTGTTTGGGATTCATCAAAACCACATCCTCTCTGTTTGCATATGACAAGGCACCCTGGGACATGAATACTAAAAAGAGAATAGACCCATCTGGTCCTCCTTAAGGAAAATAAACTCTGGCGCAGTGCAATATAAGATGAAGTTAAGGAGTGTGAGATAACTTCAGAATATATATGTCAGAAGTAAAGTGAAGTAAAATGCATTGCACTTTTCAAAAAGACAGCTACAAAATTTAAAAACACCTCTCTTTTGCTAGTTTTTAATTAATATCTGATTATGTGAAAAAAGAGAAATAGTCACATTCACCTGATGCCAGCAACTCATCACTAGAGTCCATGCTGAGTGTTCAGAACAAGTTATACATATTTAGATACTGTATCCTTTATTATCAGGTTATAGTATTATATCGCTCCATATCTATGTATTAGATCCACCTTTTTCTTATGTTAGCAAGGTTTTCTTTGTGCTTTATTGTTTTTACTTTTCTTACTAAATGGCATCTACCAGATAAGCTTTTGAATGCATAGTCCCACAAATTTTGACACACCGATAGGTTCACTTACCCAAATTGCAATCAGAATATCAAGCAATTGCATCAATCTCCAAACATGGTTTCATACTCTGTGTTTTTAATCATTTCTTCCCTCTGATTTAATGCTGCACAACTCTGTTGTTGTATTTTTGCCTATAAATGGAATGATATCTAAACAATCCTTTGAGATTGGACTCCTTCACTTAACATAAGGTGTTTGAGATTCTTCCAAGTTGTTGCCTGCATTAATAGTTAAGTCCGCTTTGTTGCTGAGTAGTGTTCCGTCTTGAGGAGGCCCTTTATTTATCTATTCATCTGTTCTAATTTTAGGAGATTCCTGGAGTTTTTACTGAATTGCATTAGATTTATAGGCAACATGCATAATAAATAGTTTAAAATTATAAATATCATAATATAATCTGTATATATGATTCAACTACTCAACCAAAGGTGTGAAGCATTATAATTTACATCTACCTATATGATCTTCTACAACTTATATTTGTATTATTTGAGGAAACCATTGACTAAATTTTGTCATTTACCATGTACATTTTTATGACTATATTTAGTCTATGTCATGGAGTGAATTGTGCACTCCCAATATATTTGTAAACTTGACTAGGCCATGTTTCTCAATACTGTTTGTTTATCCTACATTTGGGTTTGATGTAATTATTGTCCATTTTGTGATATGTGTTCTAAATTCTAACCTCTACTTGTCAATGAGGCAGGATTAGGGTGAGTTTTACCTAAGCCACAGTTTTGAAAACCCCTCCTCCAATCCCTGTCCAATCTGTGGTAATGGAGTTGCCTTGAGGATAGATAATACCTCCTTCTACTATATATGGACACCCTGGCAGAGATGTCTCACTTGCATATGATTTGTCTTCATCTCACCTCTAGTTCTTGGGACTTAAACTAGAAAACTTTTATCTGATGTGATGATTCTGCACTTTATTAGCCTCCACAGTCCCATGAGTTAGCAGCTTATTGATGGACCTGACTCACCAGCATCAACTAATAGGAAAGTGGAAAAATTCTTTGTGTATGATCATGCAATATAAATCATCTTATTAAAAAACAAAGGTGGGAATTTTATTAAAAGACCTAAAAAATCCTAGAAGCAAAATCCTAAGAAAAAGATCTTACAAGACAAGTTTTACATTGCCCTAGACTTGGTGCACTGACTTCAGACTTATGGCCTTCTAAACTATGAGATAATATAGTTGTTTGTGAAAGCCATTCCTTATGGGATTTCTCTTGTAGAGAGACTAAAATAGGGGATAAAAAAAAGAAAGACTACATAACTAATATACTTCTATATGTAGATTTGTATAATATATTTTGTTTTTCTTTTTGGTATTTAAAATATACATATAATGTAAAACTTGTTTTATTGGTATTGTGTGACCATGGCACAATGAATTTATCCATTTTCCTATTAGTAGACATTTGATGTATATTTAGTTCTTTATTATATCGAAGTTTTATGTGATGTACTTGGCTTTAGTTACTTCAGCTATTACATCTTTAAATGTTGTAAGATATGTTGTTCCTATAAATCTTGATTATTCTAGACCTTCTTCTACCTTATATTATTGGATTGCTATGAGTCATAATTCACTCAGTGTCGGTGATTTTGGTTTCAGTTTTGTTTTTTTTTTCCAGTCAAATGAGTTTTGGTTTGTACAGTTCCATGAAGAATCCTATTGAAACTAAAATCTACTGCTTGCTGTGTACTTCCTCTTCTGTGTTTTGTTGAAAATAATTTATTATGTCATGATTCTTATTTTTCTAACAACACAGTTTTCTGGAGATGCAGCCACACCTATATTTGTTTACACACCACATTAGAGTGAGCTCTGTGGCTGAACTCCCACTGTGCCTGCTACCCTGTGTGGAAGCTTGCAGTCAATACTTGACATTAAGTATATACTCAACTGATTTTGAACAACAGCATGAAATAAATTTTCACCTCGATCAATACTATCCTAACTTTAAAATAAATTGCTTAACTATTTATTTGAGATTGTGTTGTACAGCTTTAAAGTTAATTCATTTCTGAAATTCAATTCTGAAAATAAGTCAATAGATAGAGGAAAGATGCATACTTGTGCCCATTCCAAAAATAAGTGACCCCACAGGTCATGGAAATTATTGAATTATATCATTAGTCCTCTGTACACACGCAATTTTGCTGAAGATCACACAATAGCACATGCAGCAGTACCTCCACAGGGAGCTTAAATTTAAGCCAGATTCAGAAGAGGACATGGTATGAGGGATGTCATTGCTGAGGTCAGTTAGATCTTGGCTAAGAACAGAGAGTGTCAAGATGAAGACTTCAGCATCCAAATTAGAGGAAGGGTTATTAATAATCTGTGATATGCAGTTGACTCAACTGTACCTGCAGAAAACCACGAAGACTTGCTCATCAAGATCAAGGGGCACAGCCTTCAGTATAGATGACAAGTCAATGAATATAAAAGAGAACTATTTTCACAGTCGGACTAGTAGACAGCATCATGAAAAACAGATCGAAGCTGCCAAAGACCTCATTGTGCTTGAATAAGCGATCAATAATTCCAGATGCAGGCGTCAAGAAATTAAACTGCTTATCGCAATAATTCCAGAAGCAGGCGTCAAGAAATCAAACTGCTTACCACAAGGGGTAAATCTGCTGCACAAGATTTCTTTAAAGTGTTGAAGCGCAAGGGTTGGGTGGAGGCTACTTTGCGCGGTCTTCGTTCTGTGGGATTCCTTCCATTATCTCTTGCAGCTGAGGAGACATAGTTCTGATCACTTATTTTAATTACCTGGTTCATTTTCTTGAGAGTCAGGTTATTTAAGTCAGCTTTCACTTTATAGATAAAGACCCTTACCACCATGATGTAGGCTTCTTAAATCACATTCAAATGTCTCCTGCCAAAAGTCTTCTTAAATATTTCATGAATTCCATCCCGTTTTGTTTTGTTTTCAATCCAGGGGCAGTTCAGTATTAATTTGGCAGGGACTGGAATGAAGATTTCCAGCACAGCTAAATGGCTTGCTCAAGGGAATTATGCTTCTGTCATCATCCACAGATCACCAGTAAGTGCTGCGGGGGCAAAGCGCCTGCTTGAAATGCTTCTGTGCTTGGAGCTACAGTTGAATACCTCTGACTTAGCATTTCAGCAATACTTCAATGATCAAAGAGCTGAAGGGAGCATCTACTATTAGTGCATTATGAAATTGGCTGATTTTTATTAATAGGCATGTACATATTTTATGAGGCGCCCTGGTGGCACAGGTACTAAATAAAAGGTTGGGGGTTCAAGCCCTCTAGTCCTTTCTTTAGTCTATTTGCTGCCTTCAGCCCTTTTAAATTATTCCCCCCACATTATCACCTTCTTCTGTACTTTTCTCCAGGCTAGGTTTCTAATATTTCCATGAGATATTTAAGGTACACTGGTGAAAATTTGGTCCTATGCCATTAAGGTTAAGATGAGTTATATGTTTCTTTCATTTAGTCAGAGAGAATGCTGCATAAAATAAGGTAAATATTGGATAGTAAATTGGGAAAGGTTTTTTTTTTTTTTAGGCATCACTGCCCTCAGGTGGTGGGAGTAGGAGGCCCAGTCTTTTGCTCCTGGGAGCTGGAATTGAACCTCCATCCCAGTGGGTCGCAGTCCTGCGCACAACCACTACGCCAGCGGGGCTCAGCTGGGAGAGGTTTTAATAAACATGCTGAAGCAAATACAGGGATAAAAATAGTTTGAGTACATTTTCTCGATATGGCAATGTTCCTAGAGTTATACAAATCTCAGATTATCTATTGCCTTTTTAATTTTTCCATGACCACCAATTTAACTAATCCTAAAATGATATGCTCTTTGACCTGAGATGCAACCATTATAGCCAATGTAAAGTTCTTACTACAGCCATATGATTCTCACTTCAGCCGTGTGATTTTTCTGTCTTGCACATGCAGAGATTGGCTTGTTTAGGATTCTTCTGTGTCTCTCCTGCTCATTTTCCAGGACGGAACCAAAGTCTATGGCAGATGTGGTGGATTCTGCGGGAAGTGCATTCCTCATATGACTACCGGCCTTCCAATTCAAGCAATCTGAACATTTGGTCATGGAAAGTGTGGTCCACTGAGGGGCTATCTCTGGAACATGCAGACAATCGGTGCTCTTTTCCTCGTTACTCCTTTCCTAGAATTTCCATATCCCAAATGGGGAAAGTACAAATGATGAACTTGAACCGACCTACTGCTACCATAAGCATTACGGGCTCTTTCACACCGATAATGGCCACTCAACATTCACGTGAAAGAAACAGAGAGCCATTATATGTTCTACTGATACAGTTGAGATACCTTGATTTATTTTCCCTTTCTTTTTTCATTGCGGTTTATGGTGCTTTAATTAAAATAACAGGTCTGAAAGATATTTAGTTAAATGGGAAATATGAAATTTTGTGGGTGTAATCCTGAAGAAGATACAATATATTAGAATTTGATTTTTTAAAACACTACCTCTAATTTGTACTTAAACAGCAATGTATTGTCTTTATAGTGTTAATGTTCTTCTAGGCCTCCATATCTCTTGTATGTGTACATATCTACTCTTAAATTTTTATTTTCTCAAAGTGATATAATGCATTTTGTTGATTGGACAAGTGAGAATTCCCTGATAATTGAACCTCCGTCCCAGTGGGCCGCAGTCCCGCGCACAACCACTACGCCACCGGGGCTCAGCCCTGAACTTCTTATTTTTGTAAACTCAAAGCTGTGTTTACAAATGGGACTCTTCCATTAGACATTTAAAAATTATTTTATATTTGAGATTTCTTATATGTAGATCATAAAAAATTGGTATAAAATAATTATTGTCAAGAAAATTATGAGATAATAAGAATTTACTTTTATTTGTTCTTTTAAAGTAGGTAACTTGTGTGTTGTGTAGTAATGTAATTTTAAAAGACAGGTATACAAATTATATTTTTAATGCTAGACCTACCTGTAAAACAAACAAAAAAACCAAATTGAATTCACTAACAGATTCTGCCAGTAAAATCATAATTCATTGATTTTACCCACAAAGTTCTTTTCCCTTCAAACATTTATTAGGGACACACTTTACCAAATAAGGTACTAAAGCAATTTTGTGTGAGTGTGGTTAGATGAACATTTGGGGGTCTCTGTATCAGAAAAGAAATATTTTGCACTATGTGCTTTAAACCAGTTTTGAACATTAAGATGAACTGTATATCATTTTCTAGAAACATTTTCATTCACAATGAATATCATGATTTGTAAGCATTTAAATAATAAAAATATTTGTGTGATACATTCGTATTTTGTCTTCATTTTCTAGCACCAAAATTATTTGTTACATTACTTCAGAAATTCTAAGGATTTAAAAAAATTGGAATGGTTGCAATTCTTTTTAAGTTAGAGAGAAGAAAAAAATGTAAAGTCTAGTATCAGTGAACTGAAGAATACACATCAGTGGACTTATGCTACACAACAAACCAATACTCCAGAGGCTGTGATAGTTAGGTTGTGGTGTCAAATTTGCTGGGCCAACATTCTCAGCTGCATATATGGCCTAGTAATTTCTGCACAGAATTGAATATGATGTAATCGTTTCTATACTAGGATCTGTTTTGAGCTACCCTTTAGTTTTAAGATTAGGGTGAGATGCAACACCTGTACTTGGATCACAACTATGATGCAATTAATTAAAAGGAAGTCTCCTCAGGACTCTCAACTGCTTTTTGCTGTGCATGGTTCCTCCGACTGATTCATGGAACTCCAGTTCTTTGAAGGCTGTCAAATGACCAGTCAATCTTAGATTCCTTCATCTTACAGTTACCAAATTGCCATTTCTTTGTTGTCCTTGGATTCATTAGACCTTGAATTTATGTCAGGCGAAGCTTCCAGGCTAACATGTGATCTAAAAGCAAACGTGGATCGGTCCTGGCATGTATCTGTCTCTTTTTACAATTGCATGAGCTATTTTAATAAATAAGTTATATTTCTCTCACTAAATATGCATGTGTGTATATACACACACACACACACACCACACACACACATGAAGAGGTATCCCTCCAAATGGAGTCTTTTCTCTTCAAAGCCATGTATTTATTTATTAATTTTTTTTTTTTACAAAACAACCTTATCACCTTCAAAGCACTCTCCATTACACTTAATACATTTGTCAAATCTGTGATTCCATTCTTGGAAACATTTTTCAAATTCATCTGTTTGGATGACTTAAGGCACTTTCCTTTTTTTTCCTTCACCTCTTCTATGTTGTCAAATCACTGTCCTATCATTCCCCCATTGTCTGAGGAAACAAAAGTTGCACAAAGCAAGGTCAGGGGAGTCAGGGGCACAGGACAATAGAGACAAGCTGATTTTGCCAAAAACAGGCACACCGAGATGGCTGCATGAATAGATGCACTGTTGTATGGCAAAACCCATCTCTCACAAATCAGGCCTTTATAGTTGCACACTATTATGCTATCCTTTCAGGATCTCTAAATAGAAACCTTTCTAACAGCCTGACCTGGTGGAACAAGCACACTATAGTAGACATTTTCATCCATCCGGCAAGTTGGTGGATGTTCAGAACCGTTGTTTGTCTTTGATCAACATTTCACTTATTTTGAAACATGAAATCCACTCACTCACTTGAGTTTTCCCCATAACGCTGAACTGGTAAGCTGTGTTCACCATCACAACAGTTTCTGTGGCACTTTTCTGGAGCAGGAAACACAATTTCATAGCCATTCATTGCTCTTTGGTAAAAAAAAAAAATCACAGAGAACCTTCCTATGCAACACCACTAGGTGCACTAAGTCAGAGCGAATTGTTCGATGTTTGCCGAATGAGAAAAAGGCATACTTTGAAAATTCTGTCCAGTGGAACATTTTTCCATTCTCCTGTGGAGTACCCTCTTGTACATATACAAGCTCCACTTATTTTGCTTCTCCAGAGAACCCAATCTAAGATAATGGCTTACAGCAAGTATGTATTACTCAGACTTCACATTGGGCACTGAGTTCGCTGTTGTAGCGAACCTGAGATATTTTTGTCTGGTACTCATTCTTACCATAGCAGAGGGCGTGTTAGTCTAGGAAGAATAAAGAAATAAATACATACTCACAAATTTATGTGTAAGAGTGAGCTTTATATCAAAGAGAAATAATATATTAAGAAGAGATCCCAGTCCATTCCAGATCAAGACCGTAAGTCGGATATTAGCCCACATGTCCAATGCCAGTCTATAAATTGCTCAACAGACTCACACAGCTCATGCAACACTGCTAAATGCAGAAAGATCACAGACTAGAGGTGGAAAGTCTTGTGGATCCAGGGCCAGTGTAAGTATCTCTGTGCTGGGTTGGGTCTCCCCATGACTCTTCTGGTTTCATAGCTCTGATTCCATCAGCATAGCTTCATGTAGTTTGTCAACAGCAATGTCTCTCAGGAAAAGTGTGTGTCCTACCTCCAGGGAGGAAGGCAAGTTCCTGGAATCCTCAGGGGAAGGCCATGTCCACAGAGAGGCATCATTGGCTGTAACTTGATTGGCAGGCTGGACTCCACGTCTTCCTCAAGTCGACAGTAGATTATATAACTGCCACAAAGGGCTATGGCTCAGATGGGTTGACTAAAAGCTTTCAATGTTTCTAATAGCTTCTGTTTTAATGTCTTCAATATTCCATCAGCTAAATCAAATCACATGATCAAGCCTAGGTGAAAAGAAGTGGTAAATATATTTCACATATAGGATAGGATATTTAGACACATGGAAATTACTGGTAATTTATAATCCTTTATCTAAGGTAGGAATAAGATATCAAACCCAAACCTATGTTACAGAGTGGATTCTGGCTCACAGAAACCTTATAGAAGATTGCTGAAGCTGTTAATTTTTACTGGAAAAAATAGCCTCATTTTTCTCCCATGGATCCATTGGTGGGTTTGAACATCCAACTTTGTGGTTATTCCAGTGCACCATCAATCCAACAGCACCACCATGGCCCCTAAGAGACCAGATACTTGTGAACTATAATATGTTCTATCTTTTCACAGTCCTAGGATTTGCCTAAGTGCTCTCCATTTGGCTAAATTAATTAAATTGTCACTAGCAAGGCATAAAATCTTAAAGTTCTCTTATAGTCTCAATGGCACTTGAAAAATTTTTAACTAGGTATAGCTTTGTGCTTCATTTTGAATTTATATTTATCTGCTTATTAAATTGGAAGGGAATTTTTTCATATACATTTTGCTATTAATTTTTCCCTTTAGACAAGATTAATTGACCTTTCAGATACATTTTCTTCATCCTGGGGACCAAATCTAGCAGGACTCTGGTATGTAATCATTGCAAAAAATGCATACAGTGATCTGATTTTATTTGGCTATCGTCTCTTCATTCCTCCATTACTGTCTTTTTAGGATAATTGGGGAAAGCATGATTATTTCTGGACAGAACACTGCACCTTTGCATTTGTTGATCATTTATACTGCAAACCATTCATTCAAGTTACCTTCTGTTGTACAACTTAGGCCTATCCTTTTTCGTTCTCTGGAAGACTTTTTGTCTATACGTAGACCAGGTGCTCAAATCTAGGTGTGACTACTGCCAGAACTCTTTGTTCACCCTGAAGAACTTATATATCAAGCTTTATATCCATCATTTATATCCATTCATTTTTTTAGACTTCCTGAAGTTTATTTTTTATTTTGTCTTCTTTTATTATTGCTTTAACAAATCTAGAAAATTTTTATTTCCACAAGTATTTTATAATTTTGCATTCTATGTGGAACCTTCTGATCTATCCTGAGTTAATTATTTTATAAGGTATAAAGTTTAGGCCAAGGTTTAAGCTTGCCTATGGATGTCTAATTGTTTCCATACCTAAGTTGAAAATATTATGCTTTCTTTAATTTTTTTCATTTTTTCCAAGAATAGACTAAGCTTTCCCCCCTTATCTTTGTGGTCAATCTATGGATTATTCTTTTCCTTTAACCCATAGTTCTATCATGCCACCAAAGTCACATAGTCCTGATTTCTGTAGCCATAGAACACATTTTGAAATCTATAGAATAATTACTTTCATCTTAATTAAAAATTTTATCTATTTTAGTTCTATTGCTTTTACACATAAATTTAGGACTAATCTTATCTATGAATACAAAAATTTCTTGCCAGGGTTTTGGTAAAATTGCATTAAGCCTGTTTAGGTGTGCGGTACATAAAGGTCCCTCCAGACAGCCACATATAAATCTGTGGTTGCAAGGGGAGAGTGAGATTTAGGGGATGAATTTTGCTATTACTGTAGATCCAATCTATTTAGCTCTAGGACCTTTGCCCCCAGACCCCAGACCCTGAGGGGGGCGGGCCTGCTGGGGTCTATTTTGAGTTTGTCTGGTCCACCCGGCTTGCTTCAGGGGCCATGAAGATGCTACTGGATTCACAGAAAAAGATAGCCCACGAGGCTGCTGCCTTACTTGGCGAGAGGGACTTGAACTTCAGGCTTGTGCTCAAGGTCATGGCTCATGCTACTGATTGTAGACCTTAAGCCTTGGCAGCGGTAACAGTGGTGGGAGGAGGAAAAGGAAACGCTGTCCAGGGAATAGGCAGGACCAGAAGAGGTTAACGCTATTGGGATGCTGATAGGGGAGGCTGGTGGGGAGGAAGGAAGGGAAGGGAGCCAGTGTCCTGGTAGAACATACAGCTGGTCCCAACTACTACTCTTCTGTAGATATTATGAAATTCTCATAATGTCCAGATTACATAGTTCCCTCATTGTTACCTGACACGTACCTGTTCGTCATTGTATGTAGTAAATCAGACTTCCCTCCCACAAACCAATGCTGTATCTCCATTTAACCTCCTCATCTGAATCAGCGCTTAAAATGGGCAGGACAGTGAGGGGAACGAGTTTCATATTTTATTGATTTTTGTCTCATAACCCACTACTTTACCACCTTAAAAATAATTATCATGCAACTCTGAATTTTAAATGTTTGAAATTCTCTCAAGCAGCATCTCAGGGCAACATCCCTTATAAATGCTCCCCTTAGACATTTCATTTGGAACTTCTTGTTTATGATTTCTCATGCGAAGTATTCCTCTCATGCCATATTTGACTGCTTAACTGCTCTCCAATGCTATGAGTTGTTTGTGTCATCTCATTTAATTCTTACAACCCTGTGAGATATCACCATATTACAGAGGGAAGTACGTAATGGTAGAACTATTTTAGCTTAGCATAGATCCATTCAGGCACAGAGCTTTCCCTTCTATTCTGCTTGACCTTTGTTTTAAGACCAAAAATACTACGTTCAGTCTTTCTGCATCCCTTGCGACACCATCACAGGGCCTACCACACAGCATACACTGAATATATAACTGTGAATAAAGGAAAATAATCAAGAATTCTATTTGACATGGGTATATATGGAAATAATTCCATGTAGTAAATAATTTAGATGTGGTTAGATTAATGATTGAAATAAAAGGTGCAGTGGCATTCCAGAAATATGTCAAAAGCATGGAGGTGTTTCTGGATAGTTCACTTATGCTTCTGTAGCCCTCTGTGGAATTTGTAGATCTCGCTGAGGAGAAGACCATTTTCTTCTTCCCTATAAAGATTCAGTTCTTTAATCTTAATTTAATTTATACATCTTAAATTATTAAAATAGACTTAACAAGGCCTGCATACATTAAAGGGATGGAAAATAGTATATGACTTAAAAATAAATTGTAATAACAAACCCATCATAGTTAAGTATATAGATTTGACAGAGGCCAAATTGTTTCATGATTCTCTGAGAATACCAATGGAAAAAAGAGCAGGATTGATTTTAACCTTTTTTTGTTCTCACTTATCTGGGTAGAATGTACACATTTTTACTATACAATAAGGATATCAGTCAACGTTGATCACTGCATCAACTTCACCTTTTTTACACTTTCATGATACACAGATCCTGTGTCCCCCACAGGTTCTCAGTGCTTATGTTTCTTAGGAAACTGCAACCCCATAAGTAAGATGCACTGTAACCTGACATGTACTACAACCTGTCTAACTGAATCTGAAGAAGTGAGTCTCACACACACTACATACCCAGATGACTGCATCAAAAACCATGTTACTTGAAGCAAGTTTTCTCTTGACTTGAACATCTCCTCCATTACTGAAACATATATCAACAACAACAAATAAAATAATAGCAGAAAATGTAATTTGGTCATAAAAGGGTTAAAAAGAATCTTTACTTTCGAATGTAAAATATTTGCTGCTTTCTTCACTAATATTTCCCTGATTAACTTAGTCCATGCCTTCTAGTTTCCAAATATATAATTCAATGCTTTGTTAAAAGGTAAACAATAAGATCTAGTGTATTACTTTGTTACTACTTTTGAAGATAGCTGGATTGCCTTTCTTTTTTTTATTGCCTTTCTTACAGTTTCTTATCATGTTACTTTTTGTGATGATGCATCTTCGAAACTGGAAAAGCATATTTACAGCTGACAACAGTGGCATCTACTGGCCACACATAACAATTCCTAAAGTGGATATAAAAGAAGTATGAAACTCATTTTCTTCTGCAGGTTTCTGGACAGTGTCAGGTACAACAAACTACAATGCATTAGAAGGATGAATGGCTGGCTTTGGACTCATCCTTAACCGAATTGTACTGTGACATATCCACATACTGCTCATATCTATATATTAGTTATGCCCACATTCATCTCCATATCCTTATTTATATACACGAGGAAGTAAACACAAAAAACAGGAATTGTGCTAGATGGAGTGGTGCTTTCTTAGTACACTTTTCCCCCACTGGGCGAGCAATGATCTACTAGCTCTGAGTTGGTGCACCAAGTGGTGTCACCTGGGAAGGTTCTCTCTGGTAACAGTGAATTTTTTTTTTTCATAAAAGCAGTTTCATTCAAATTCATCTTTTATAATGGCTTAAGAGAATAGTATGTGGCTATCAAATTTTATTTCCTCTAGAAAAATGCCACAGAAACTGTTGTGATATTGAAGACAACTTACAAGGACAGCGCTATAGGAAAAACTCAAGTGAAGGAATGGTTTTCTCATTTCAAAAAAGGTGAAATGTCAATTGATGAGAAACCTCATTATGGATGTCTGGCAACTCCTGAGCGGATGAATACGTTGACTCATAGTGCATTTGGAGTTCATTTCACCAGATCAGACAGTTAGGCTCTCTATTTAGAGGTTCTGGAAAGGTTGTGTAACAGTGCATGACCAAAAAGACCTGATCTGTGGTAGAAGGGGCTGGTGTTGCCACTATGACAATGCATCTGCTCACTTAACCATCTCAGTGTGTGTGTGTGTGTGTGTGTGTGTGTGTGTGTGTGTGTGTGTGTGTGTGCGCGCGCGCACGCGCGCGCGCATGCCAGCTTTGGGCAAAAAACAGCATATGTCTTTTGTCCCATGCACCTTTCTCATCTGACCTTGCTCCATGTGACTTCGCTTTCCCCCTGCGTGAATGAAGAGAGACATGAAAGGGCAGCAATTTGATGAGAAGGGGGGAAGGAAAACCACAAGAAAGATGCTGTCAGTCATCAAAACAGATGAGTTTGAAAAATGTTTCCAAGAATGGAATCACAGATTGGACAAATGTAGCAAGTGCAATGGAGAGTATTTTGAAGGGGATAGGGTTGTTTTGTTAAAAAAATACATAGCTTCGAAAAAAATCGGTTTTGGGGTGGGATGCCTCCTTGTATGCTCATACACATAGCCACATCCTACTTATGTACACATGTTCCTCCTCTTGCTTCAATCTGAGGTGATTGCTCACACAACGAAATCCTCTTTAGCTGTCAAGAGCAAATAAAAAGGCCATTTACTATGTAACATACAGGAGTTGTAGAGGTAATATTTGTGCAACACAAAGAGGAAACTGAGTAAGAGCATGGGGAGAACCCCAGTGTGGGGGACCAGGTTCCAATTTTAATAAATAATATAACATTAAATAAGTCTACCATTTTGGATTTATGACCTCAATAGTAAAATATGAAGAATTTGAGATAACTAACTTCTAAGCTACTTTCATCTGCAAACCTTCATATGCATAATTTGTATCTGGTGCATTCAATCTCTGTTACTAGCTATTAAGTAAATACATTTCTTTAGTACTTAATGTAAAGAAAATTCACAGTTCTGGGAAACTCTGCTTGTTCTTTCACTCTGCTCTTTCTAGTTCTATTACTTTCTAGTTCTATTACATAAAACACTGCTCAATTTATAAATGGTAAAGTCCAGCCAAACTGAGCTCCAAAGAAAGCCTACTTGGAATTTTTATCTACTTAGTCAATTTCTATCTCCATAGTTGCATAACAAAATACACCTCTGAACATCAAGATTACTGCCTGTACAAAAAAAGATAAAGGAAACTCTTCTACTTCCCCGTCATGTAATTAAAATGACAGAATGAACATGAACTATTGGCTTGTTTTGAGTGAAGGAAACGTGAGAAACTAGCTTTGCTTTCTTATTTTAAATGCATATACTATTTTTGAAGATACTGCAGTTGGTTCACTGAAAATTCTTATGTGAAAACTCCAGCTTCAGGCTGGTGACATCAGTTTCTGTGACCTTGAGACAGTCATTTAAACTTTTGGAGAGTCACACTTTGATATTAAATTTTGAGATATTTCCCAAATTTATCTCATTTCATTGCTGTAAATATTCACATGTAATGTATGGACACTCATTTTTTATAAGACATTACCTTGTTACTTTCATAATATATGCACACGTATCCATAAAGTAAACATTCCATGTGTGTGTGTGTGTGTGTAAGTGAATGTCTATGTTTGTGTGGAATTCCTATTTGAAATCCAATCACCCCGGGATAGTGAAAAGACAGTCTGCCTTTCTACACATTGTTTCTATTGGATCATCCAAGCTAATCTGATTTAAATCACTCTTTATTCACCACTCCTTATTCCTGACCTGTTCCAAATCAGAAATCACCCCTTATCTTGGAAATAATCAGCCCCTGCTCCATTTGTGGATTTAATCTTTTAGTGTTTGTCTCATTGATAGCAGCCTATTTCTGGGCCCTCTTGCTAATTATCACTTCAGTGTTTCTCCTAAGCCTCTGGTTTTTTCCTTGCTTGATTTACTATAACAGTAACACCAGTGGGATAGTGATTTACTCATTTGGCAACTCACTAGAAGGCCAGCAGTTCAAGCCTACCAGATACTCTGAGGGAGAAAGATGGGGGTCTCTGCTCCTGTAAAAACTAAAGCCTTAGAAATGTACAGGGACAGTTCTATTCTGCCTTAATATAGAGCTATGGGTCAGAAGCAGAACTCCTTGACTTCACAGAATTGTAAAATGGCCCACCCTGAATACCATTTTCAAAGTCCGATCCTTGAAGCTACTGCTGAGAGATTTCCAGTGTGTTAGTCTGGGTAGACTAGAGAAACAAATCGATAGTCACACACACATATATATAAGGGTACAGTTAGTATACTAGAGGAATAGGACATTAAGAAAACATCCCAACCCAGTCCAGTTCAAAGTCATAGGTCCAATAATAGCCCATATGCTCGATACCAGTCTATAACGTCTCCTTCCGACTCACAAGATCACAGGTCAGTGGGTGCAGAGTCCTGGCACTGGCAAGGGTCCCCTCATGGCTCCTCATTTCCAGGATTCAGGGTCCATCAACAGGATCTAGTGGTGGTAGAGGAAACTCAGTGCTGGCAGGGCTCTCCATGTGGCTTTGTCAGTTTCAGAGGTCTGGTTCCATCAGGCTAAGGCCATGTGGCTTCTCCTCTGGCTCCTTCAGCTCCTCAGACACTGCCATCTTGTCTGTGATTCACTGTCTCTGAGACTACCTCCCAAACAAGTGGGGAGATAGCGTCTCATCGCCATGAGGGAAATATTGCGATATTTTCCAGAAGTCTGCCCACATGGAGGCTTCATTGGCTACTAAATTACTATCTCCAGATTAACAGGCTAGACTCCACCCCTACATCTCAATCATAAAATTAACATAAGCACATGACCACCACATCCAGGTAGCTTCACAAGATGTACAAATTAGAGAGATTATTTCAGTGTGATGTGTCTGTTAATGCAACAGCCAAACCAAAGTGCTGCCAAATTTGGGGATCTTTGCATAAATACTTTAAGAGAAGAACATAAAAGTTCCATGGCCTTCTTACTTTGAGTCTTTTTTTTCCCATCATTTTCATCAGTTCAAGAGTTCTTTTGAAAACAACCTTGTTTTATTTAGACCAATCTCTAAACCAATAATAATGATTTTTCTATAGCTATACCAGGGACAACAAATACCCAGGAAATGGGCCAATGATCTTTCATTTTATCAGTTAAAGCAAGTCCCAGTCAGTCAAGACAATTTTCTCTTAATCCATCTAGATGTGTTCTCCAAAGACTTCTCAGTGGAGTTCCCCATGAAACCACTATAATTCATCACCGTTGACCCATGATGAGTTATCTTTCTGCTTCCTCTGTCAATATTGTCAGGAAGAATTACATTTCCAAGAGCCTAGGCCAGTTACCTCAATAAGTGGAGAATGATGGGTTTTCAAAGCCATTCAATAGAAACTTACTGAAGCTAACCCTATCCCTCTGGAGCATTGATGGCATAAAGGGTTATCCGCAGGACTGCTAACCACAATGGTAGCCCAGCAGTTCTCAACCTGTGGGTCGTGACCCCTTTGGGGGTTGAATGTCCTTTTTACAGGGCTCGCCCAATTCATAACAGTAACAAAATTGGAGTTATGAATTAGCAACGAAAACATTTTTATAGGTGGGGATTCACCAAAACAAGAACTCTATTAAAGGGTCGGGGCATTTGAAAGGGTGAGAACCACTGCTTTAGCAGTTTGAAACCTCAGCAGGAAGACATACAGTCCTGGAACTCCATGGGCAGTTCTTCTCTGTCTTATAAGGCCACTAATTTGGAACTGACTCAACAGCAGTGACGTTCATTGACAAAGTTTTTGTTTTTAAACCCTATTCTCAGTTCATATGTTGAGAAGACTTGAGCAAAAAAAACAAACAAACCAAGCATAGACTAAGTAAGCTTGGGTGATAGTGATTGGTTCAAGGTGCATGAGTCCAAGAGAAAGAGCCAGTCAGTTCCACTTTGATTGGAAGTGTGTTATCGTGAACAGTTTTCATAAACCTATCTACTCACACCCAGAAAGCATGACAGTTAGAGGCAACTTTATAAGTTATAATGGTATTGTTAGGAAGGAAAAGAAAACCCAAACATAAATGACTCCCGCTTTAGGAAGTACTTCTGGTTATGTGTGGAACAGTTAGCTGCAGGACTGGTGGTTTAAACACACAAGCCTCTCTATGTGAGAAAAATGATCTCATCTGTTCCTGGAAAGGTGTACTGCCTCAGGAACCAGGTATAGGGCTGCCAACTTGAAGGCAGTGGGATTTCTGGTTATACCACCTGTTAACGCAGGGTAAAAAGACTCATTGTGCCTGCAGACTTATCAGGGATGCTGGATAGGATGGATTAAGAGGAAGTGCAAAATATATAGCTCACTTCAAGTTACAGGGTGAAAAGAAAAGTCAACTTAAGGGTGTATACTCAAAAAATTCATAAGGTGAGATAAAGTTACTTTCAGAAAAAAAGCTTCATTTGCTCTGTATGGATGGACCTTCTACATGATTATTCAAGAGTTGATCTTAGTAGGCATGACTGGATGCAGAATATGGAAGATAATAATGTAGAAAACATTGATCTATATGAGAATAAGACAGGTTATAGAAACTTTCTGAGGTTATAGAAATGCAAACAATATCTTTTGAAATGAAAATGATGATGCACAATAAGTTTGAAAGTAGTGGGATGATGACTTGTAAGAAAGCCTTTCTGAAGATTCCATCTTCTCTGCGAGGGATTAAAGAGAATGGTAATTGATCTTTGGAAGAGAAAGGGATAGAGAAGTAAAGTGAGACCTGTGTTTGAGAATCCCTGGCACTCTGACCCATGGATGGGGTCATCTGGGCTGAACCTCAGAAAGCTTTGTCTCTGCAGACTCAAACTTGCTGACGTTTCTGTAGAGTGGTCGATCCCTGAAAGGATAAAGAGGTCCTTCCCAGCCACGTGCTCTCCTCTGGATCTGTCCTTGCATCCTTCCTGAGGACAGAAACTCTCTTCCCACTGTCCGCACTTGAGTCAGCTATAAGTCCCATAACCCCCGCCTGAAGAGCTCAGGGGGCCTAGTAGGAAAGATCTGGAACAGCCACAATTAATTTGTATATGGTTTCCCCCATGTTTTTCTTCAAAAGATCTAGAGAGGTTGACTCACATACCTGTGTATGAGGAGCATGGGAAGAACCATCGAGTTCAACAACTTTGGACACAGAGTCTAAGCTGGCAGTCGCACCTGGAGACCTGCAATATCACTCATTTATTTGGTTGCTTTCCCACTTGGATGTGTAAACTGCACCAAGGTAGATGCTTTTTTGTAGTCTGTGAAGGTGGTATTGTATTTAAACCCTAGGTCAGCAGTTAGTTCTAAACCACTAGTCATTCTGTAGAATAGAGATGAGACTTTCTCTCCTGGAAATCCACACGGGCATTTCTACTCTGTCCTAAAGTTGCTATGAGTCCAAATGAGTTCCATGGCTTTAGATACAATGTGAAGCAGGACATGAGGCCCTCTAGTGGCATAGAGGATTATGAATCAGATTGCTAACTTGCTAATCACAAGGTTAGCAGTTCTAAGCCACCATCTGCTCCTCGGGGCAAAGTTGAGGCTTTCTGCTTCAGAAAAGATTTACAGCCTCAGAAACCTCCAGGGGTAGTTCCCCCCTGTCCTGCAGGGTCATTGTGAGGCAGAGTTGACTCCATGACAGTGAATTTGTTTTTTTGGAGAATAAGTTTATAGTGCAAGAAGATGCTTAATAAGTTAATTTTTAGTGAATAGTCATTTTTGAAAGGCAGTATATGAGCGTGTCCATCTCCCAGAAAGAGAAAGTGCCATGTTCTAGTGACAGGAGAATGTGGTTGGAAAGAACTGAGCAGATCATCTCAAGATGAATACAGTAAGCTTAGCCATCGGTCAATGAGGGTCATAAGAAACAGAAGGAGCCTTGCTGTCTCAGTGGTTAAGCATTTACTCAACTGTTAACTGAAATAGTCACATAAGAACCCACCAGCTGCCCCAATGCAAAAAGATAAGTCGGTCAGTGTCAGTGATAGATATGTCATCCTTTGTCAATTTGAGGATTAAGAGTGTAGGGGGGGAGTCTAGCCTGTCAATCTGGAGGTAGCCAATGAAGTCATGTGTGGACATGACTTGTGAGAGTTCTGGGAAATCCAATATTCCTTCTTGGCAGCAGGAGACACTATCTCACTGCTCAATCCTTTGGAGAGGTTGATAGACCCCATGCTCTGGGAACTGGAGAGGTGTTTACAATGCCACTGGACAAAGGCATTCTACCCATCTGGCTTGTGATCATCCATCATTTGGTGCCATTGCATGTCTTTTGGGAGTCTGAAGAGAACTTTATTGATTGGTATTGGACATATGGGCTAATATGTGGGCTTACACTGGACTAGGTTGAAATGCTTTCTTAATGTACAATTACCTTTTATAAAAGACTCTTTCTTATATACATATGTCTATGGATTTGTTTCTCTAGTCGACCCAGACTAAAACAGCACTCATAAACAGAGTTTAAAAACATCACACACACACACCCAAAAAAAACCCCCCAAAAATAAAAACATCACACCCATGAATGTTGAGTGTACCCTGAGTTGTAATGACCCTGTGGGACTGAGTAGCCCTGCCACATTGTGTTTCCAAAGCCATGGTCTTTATGAAGGATTGCTGTACCTTTCTTTGAAAAGTGGCTGGTGGGTTTGACTCACTAAGCTTTTGGCTAGGCCCTGAGCATTTAACTACTATGCCAGCAGGGCTCTTTATTCATAGAGATTGGAGTCTTGGAAACCCTTTGGGCAATCTCACACTGTCCAGTGGGTGTGCTGCAAGTGGGAATGCATTTAATGTCAATAGGATTAGATTTGGGTTTGGTTTTGGTGTTAACATGCAAAATGGTTAGACAGCTTGAGCATCTAAATTTTCAACTCCAGTTTCTTCTATTTCTTTGAAAGTCACTTCATTTTACTGTTCAAAATTAATTTCAAAGTAAAAGTTTCTTTAGATACTAAATTTAGCATAAAACGACATTTAAAATGTGCTGGTGCATGCACTATGATAAGCAGCTATGCAGCTCTGTGCTAAGTGAGGGAGTATACCCTTTGACATGGTGAGTCTAGGTCAGTAGAGGATGCTGTTGCATCTTTTATAACATGTTCTCCTGTAAAGAAATCTTTCAGGTCTGTGACCTCCAGTAAGGGCAGGAAGGAAATAGAAGTGAGTAGTAGGAATGAAGATTGCCTGGTGAAAATGATTCAAGCAATTTGACTTCCCGCTGGGCCCAACATAGGTGGAAAAAGCCACAAACTGCAAGAGAGATTGTAAGCAGATGAAAGCTTTCTGCGCCAGAAGCGCTCTGAGAGTTAACACTCTAAGATGCTTTTCAAGGCAAGTAAACCGTATCATCACCATCCGTGTATACTGCCATCTCCTTTAATCTGAGTTTTATCAAGCGACTACCATTTCTGGAAAGTTGATGCTAATTAAACAATGGTCTTGGTTAGGACATCTTTCGATTCACTATGACTTTTTGACTTTGGTGATTGGTCAAATGTGTGGTGAGTGCTCTGGTATACAGCATATTTCTGATTGACCCCTTTGTAGATGTGTCTAGGAGTAGAGTCATGAAAATAATTGAAATGTACATACAGATTTTAAAATAAGGCTGGAATATCTTATAGGTGATACAATTAGAAGAAGAAGAAGAAGGAGAATGAGAATAAACACCTCGTGGTAATCCTAGAAGAGAGAGTAGCACTACCTCTTTTCAGTTTCTGAGATTTTAAATCTTTGAAAGAGCAGGCAGCATCATCACTTTCTCATGGAAGCGCTTATGAGTTCAAACTGATAACCTTGCAGTTAGTAGCTCAGTGAGTTGCTCCTCTAACACCACACAGACGTCAGCATTATATGTTAGGCAAGAGTGCCCTCAAGAATGGAGAACTAATACTGGTTTCACAGTTCTCTCCTTTGTTATGGGAATTAGAGAAAGTTAATTCACCTCTCTGACCTTCAGGTTCTTTGTAGTCAGGCTGAGAGAAAATCATCCTTAATAAATGTTAACTGCTATTTATAAATTGTTTCTGTTGTTTTCCTTGATTTTCCTAACAAAACTACAATTTTTGGGAGTCTCTTTTTTTCACCCCTTCCTTAATGACCAGGAAGGTGAGATTTGGACAGTCTGAATTTCATGCCACCTTCATTACAGCTTTAAACTCAGGAAAGTTACACATCAGAGTTGTTATTTTTTTTCATCATATTTACTCAATCTGAATTTTGATCAAAGAAGCCAAGAAACTGGGCTGGAATATAGCATCACACTTGAAGGAAGTGTTATTAACAACCTGCAATATGCAGGTGACACATCCTTGTTTGCTGAAATCGAGGAGGGATTTAAAGTACTTTCTGATAATGATTCAAGATTACAGATTTCAACATGGACTATGCTTCACTTCAAAGAAAACACATTTCCTCACAAATGGAAGAATAAACAACTTTAGGTAAATGGAGAATAGATAGAAGTTATCAGAGTTTTCATTTTACTCTGATTGACAATCCATACCCTTGGAAGTAACAGTCACGAAATCCAAGGATGTATATTACTGAGAAAAAATTCGGCAAAAGATTTCTTTAAAGTATTGAAAAGCAAAGACATTAAAAAAACAAAGCAAAACAAAAAAGCAAAGACATTGCTTCTTTGAGGCTGCAGGTGAATCTGATATAAGCACTGTCTCTCTGTCTGGGAAAGCTTGTGTGTTACAATGCAGAACAGATTTTCAGACAGTTTCCCGAGTAAGACTGAACAGGAAAGGGACTACTGATTGAATTCCAAATATCAACCTAGGAAGCAGTTTGATGAACAAACCATCAGTGGTGACAGTGCAGGATATGACAGTGTTTCATCATGTTGTACATGGAATTGCCACGAGTGGGGCCAATACTACGGCAGTTTATAGCAATGATAACAAGGACCCCAAAAGGCTCCTTTTACCTTGGATAAGTCTCTTAAACTTCAAAGTTCTCAGCACCTTTTTTTGTGGGAAAGCATTTAGCAGAATGCATTCTTGGAGTGCTGTGCTTATGAGAGGGCATCATTTTTCAGTACTCAATACATTTTTAATACTTTCATTGGGGGATTTTACATATCTTATCACAGTCTATACATTCATCCAGTGTGTCAAGCACATTTGTACATATGTCACCATCATCATTTTCAAAGTATCCTCTTCCTACTTGAGTCTCTGACATCAGCTCCCCATTTCTTCACCCGCACTCCCTCATGAACTTTTGATAAATTATAGATTATTATTTCCATGTCTTACATAATCTTCCATCATACATCATTCACTTTTCCATTATTTTTCTCCTTGAGAGGGTGTTAGAGGTTGATCCTTGTGATCAATTTCCCCTTTCACCCTCACCTACCATCCCCTAATCCTCCTCGTATGTCTACTCTCCTTGTTAGTTCTGAGGGGTTTATCTATCCTGGATTCCCTGTGTTTCAGGCTTTTATCTGTAGCAGTGTGCACACTCTGATCTAATCTGATTTTTTATGGTAGAATTGAGGTCATCATAGTGAGTGAAGGAAACACAAAAGAACTAGAGGAAAGTGTGTTTCAGTGGTGCTATACTGCACCCTGACTGGATCATCTCTTCCTCATGACCCTTCTGTGAGGGGATGTCCAAAGTCTACAGATGGGCATTGGGTCCACACTCCATGTCCCTTCGCTGCCATTTACTTTTGTTCTGGGTCTTATATGCCTGTGACTGATACCTGATCCCATGGACACCTCATGATCACACAGACTGGTGTGTTTTTTCCATGTGGGCTTTCTTGCTTTTTAGCTGGATGGCTGTTTATTTATCTTCAGACCTTTAAGACCCTAGATGATATATCTTTTGATAGCTGGATAACATCAGCTTTTGTTTTATGTACCCATTTTTTCTTCAGCAACCGTGTCAGGAAGGTGAGCATCTCAAAATTTTGGATTATTAGAACAAAGTGCTCTTGTGCTGAGGGGGTACAAGTCCCAATATCCATCTGCAAACTTAATTCTTAAAACGCAGATATGGGTACATAGCTATATTCCCCTTTCACTATATATGTATTTACATTTGTACATGCCTGTAGTTAGGCCTTTATAAATGTCCTTTGTCTCCTGGTTCTCTCTTCTATTTTCTTTTACTTTTCTCTTGTCCCACCATCATGTTTGGTCTTCATTTGTGTTTAGTAATGCTTCACTGCTACATTGCCCTTGATTAAACCTCACAGGGCATCCTAAGACCTTCCTTCTTTGATTATAGTTCACCTGCTGTTCCATTGTTGTTGGGTTGATTCCTCTCCCCCCCCCCCCCCCCCCGCTTTCTCCCACCTCCCTTTTCCCATATCCCTCCAGACAGAACCCCTGGTCCCATTCCTTTCATCTCCAAATTATATATATATCACCTATCCTATCTAGATAGACATGCAGATACATTAATAAGTGCCAAAAGTTGGCAAAGTCAACCACAAAGGAAGTCAAAACGAACAAAACAATAGCAATAACCCAAACCCAAACCCAAATAATAATAGCAAAAAGAAAGCCACATACAGAAACGGAAAAGCCTATAAACAGTTCAGGGTCTGTTTGTTGGCCTTTATGAGTTTTTTTCCAGTCAAGTCTGATGGCATGACACACTCAGACTCCAAAGTCTATTTTTGGTATTCCCCGGGGATTTCCTCAGTCTGCTTCCCCTGCTGCTCTGCCCCATGCCCTCCGTGCCTTGCCCTAGCATGATAGGGTCCGACTGGGCACCATTCCCACACCATGCGGTCTCCAGTGTGGTTCCTCCACAGAGCTATGGTTCAGTGAGAGACATCCATGTCCCATGGTGAAGCCAGCCCTATGATTCTCTCCTGTGCTTTGTCTGCTCCAAGCAGGAACACTATCCTCGGGGCTTGGTGAACCAGGATCGTCTCTCCTCCCACTCTATCCCTCTTCATTTCATCTGTGTGCTCTAATATGATGCACCCCTCTCCCCAAGCTGTAACCCCAGTGCTGCCCTCAGAAGTGAATTCTTCTGAGGAGGGGTTGGTGTCCATATAGTTGGGCTTGCGGTGGAGCATCAGACCTCTTTATTGGTTCCCTGGTACATGTTGGTTTGTTGTATTCATGAAGCCTGGTCTCTCACTCCCTCTCCTGTTGAGATATAAATAATACTCTTCCCCTGGCTGGGTTAGTGTCCTGCTACCACCCATCCATGTCTTTATTTCCACTCTTTCTTCCTTCCCTTATTGAGTTGGTTGCCATATGTATCCCTCGGTTGGGTTTGGCCCCTGCCATAGTTGCTGGGCCTCCCTCCAGGGATGTATGTATATAGTAGTTTTTTCCCTATGTCCTGTTTTTGGTTTTTTTCAGCGCTTACTTCAGTGGACTCATGTAGTTGTCCTTTTGTGCTTGACTTACTTCACTTCGCATGATTTCCCCCAGTTTTTTCCAAGTGGCAATGTGCTTCATGTGTTCATCACTGTTTTTTAGGGATGCGTAGTACTCCACTGTATATGTGTACTCCAGGTTTTTGATCCATTCATCTGTTGATGGAAATTTGTGTTGTTTCCAACTCCTTACGGTGATGAACTGTGCTGCAATGAGCATTGGAACAGAGATGTCTGGTCATGGTTTGTTTCTTGCCTTTTCTGGGTAAATGCCCAGTAGGGGAATTGCTGGGTTAGATGATAGCTAAATCTCCATCTGTTTTAGATACCACCAAATCTATTTCCATAATGGCTGTATGTACCTACAGGTCAACCAGCAGTGGATGAGAGTTCTTATCTCCCCACACCCTGTCCAACACTTGTTAATTTCTGATTTTTAAGATTGGGCTATCTTTGAGGGTGTTAGGTAGTATCTCACAATTGCTTTAATTTGCATTTCTCTTATGGCTAGTGATTGGGAGCAGTTTCTCATATGCTTATTGGTCATTCAGATTTCTGTCGCTGTGAAATTTCTGTTGGGGTCCTATGCCCACCTCCTTAGTGGGTAGTTAGCTTTTTTCTTATTGTGAGTTTGTAAAATATTGTAGATATTAATAATAAGGCCTTTGTCTGATGTGTCATTGCTAAAGATGTTTCCTCAGTCTGTGGGCTCTCTTATTACTGTCTTGGTGAATTCTTTCAATATGTACAGGTGATTTATCTTCAGTGTACCCTACTTGTCAATTCTTGTCAATTTGTGACTCCTTTGTATTTGCATCCTTTCCTATTTCTTTTTTGTTTCATTCTTTGTTTTTGTGGCATCAGTGCCCTGGTGAGAGTAGGAAGCCCAGCCTTGCTCCTGGAGAGCTGCTGCTGGATTTAAACCGTCAACCCTGTTGTACAGTCCCCGCACACAACCACTATGCCACCAGGGTTCAGTCCTTCCCTATTTCTTATAGCCTATGTATTCCCTGTGCCAATGTTCTCAGGTTTCTCCCAATTCTCTCATAAATGGTGCTGATATTTGAAGGTTTTACCTCAAGGTATGTGAGTCACGTTGAATTTATTCTTGTGCATGGAGTGAGGTAACAGTTTTGCTTCATTTTCCTGCAGGTAGATAGCCATTCTTTTTCCAGCACCACTTATTGAAGAGGGCATCTACTAACCATTTGATATTTTTGGACCCTTATCAAAAATCAATTGTCTTGTGCTGATGCTTTTATTTCTGAATTTTCAGTTATTTTCCCTTGGTCTGCGTATCTATCATTATACCAGTACCACACTGTAATGACTTCTGTGGCTGTATAATACATGCTAAAGTCAGGCAGAGCAAGTCCTCTCACTTTGTCCTTCTTCTTGAGGAGTTCTCTGCTAATTCTAAGCTTTACTCAATGCAATTTTACGAAACAAATAGATTGTCTTACTCTGGGTAGACTAGAGAAGCAAATTCATAGGTACTCATATGTGTATAAGAAAGAACTTTATATACAAGCACAGCTGCATATTAAAAAAGATCCCAACTCAACCCAGACCAAGTTCAGAAATCCAATATTAGCCCATATGTCTAATACCAATATGTAAAGTACTCTTCAGACTCACAAAACACATGCAGTGACCCACAGGCCAATGGATGGAAAGTCTTGTGGATCCAGTGGTGGCAGAGGAAGCTCAGCGCTGGCAGGGGTCTCCCATGTGGCGCCTCTACTCCAGGGCTCTGGCTGTATCAGCATTGTGCCATTAGGCTCATGGTCAGCAATGTCTCTCAGGGAGTGAGTGTGTGTTCCACCTCCAGTGAGCCATGTTTCTCCTTAGCACCTTCAAATGAGGTCATCAAGCTGCAACCAGATGAACAGGCCAAACTTCACCCCTCCATTCTTAATTCAAGAATTGACAACAGATTATGTAACTGCCACACAAATACAGCAGTAGAGGATCAAAGAATGCATGTATTTATATTTCACTTTTCTATGTTTTCATCATTAAATTTATTAAAGGGAATAGATGTATGATTGATCTTTTGTCTGGATTTCTAGAGGGAGTATGTAGGAAGAACCCAGGCATCAGTCAGCTCTTGCCATCTTTTAAGAAAAGTAATTTTTACATGAAGGTAAGTCTATAGGAACTGGAAGACACCCCAAACCAAAATCACAGCTCTGGGGTCAATGCCAACTCATAGAGACATCCCAGCTGAACGGAAGTGTCTGACACCATGTAAATCTTAACTGACACTCTGTGCAAACTCTCTGTCAAATTTCAAGTCTCCAAAAATGTCCCAGGATAAGAATAGTAAACTTCAATGCTCACAAGAAAAATGTAGATCTCTTTATATAATATAATGCACTATTACGAGTGCCTCTGATTGGATAAGGGTAAGGAGCCAGAAACATACTGTTTTGAGATAAAATTCAGAGGTAGCTGAATGAAGGTGGTTCAGTGGAACCACAGAAAACCCTGGCCCCATGCACGTAGTAAGCTTGTGCATGGAGAGGAGCTTGGATAAAGTCCCAGGAAAAAAATGGTAGCTCAATTTCATATAATGCCCTTTATTTTGACTGCTAAACCAGTCTACAGATTTATAAAAAAGGCTAAATGTATCCACTAGAGGTCATAATTGAGTCTCATCTAGGCTAAGTAAATATTTGAGCAATGGGTCCTAAATGTTTTAGTCTTTTGTCACCTTTAAGTTCATGGAATATGGTGAAGGCTTCAAGAAACTTTTGCATGTGTGAGCTATATCTATTATATATTTTACATAAAACAAAAATTGAAAACATTTAAATGTACATTTATTTTAAATCACCGCAGAGTAGTTATAAATCACAGACTATATTTCTATCATGTTCAATAGGTATGATATGGTTTGTCACTGCAGTGGAGTGAAATCTCTTAACATACTATTCTATTTAAGTCTCATAACGCTCCTCAAAAGATTGTGTGCAACTATGCAAATCTGGCCTGTGCAACACTAATAGAGAAGATTGATCAGTTCTAGTTACCACCCCCTAGTTATAAGGGGCAATGTTTGAAGCAAGAGAAGAGATACAAACTCCAAGGCCATGGAAAGAAGAGAACGTTTGAAATCTATGTCTGAAGTGAAGGAGGCTGAGACCAGAGGCACAAAGACTGGCATGAAGACTGTGAGACAGAGCATAGGAGTCCAGAGCCTAGACAAGGAAACCAAACCAGGATACAGAAAAGAGAAGCAGGGTCAAGATTATGGGAGGGTGGGGCAAAACACGAGGGGCTTCCTGGTTCTTGGAGGTAGACACCAAGAGACCACGTGGCTGAGGTTGTGGAGGACTGGAGCCGAGCTGGCTGCTGGCTGTGGAAAGGTGTTGTACCCTTACAGCTTGCTGATCCTGACTTGTTGCAACCTATTATCTTCCCTAATCCATTCCCCAAAACTCTTCTAAAACACAAGAGTATTGTCTGTGAGGATCAGTGCAGCCATTGCAAGACATTCTTAAATCCAAAGGAGAACCCAGCTCCACACTAACCCAGACCAGTCGCCACCCAGCAGTGGTGAGCCATGCCTCCCCTCTCCATCCTTCTTCACCCTGTTCTGACACCAACAGTTCTTCCCACAGCCCTCTTGCTCTGTGCTGAGTTTGATAACTCATTGCCATGGCCACACAGAGTTCACAGATAAAGCACAATTATGGCGTTTTATTAGGGAAGTTAACAGATTAGCACAAAATAAGATCAGTAGGTATATATTAATCATTGGTCATTGGTCATTGGTCAACAGATGCTCCTTTTCTCAGCCCTTAGAAAAGTTTCTGTTTTTTATCCTCAGCCTCTCAGTCACATGATCAGAAAGCCTGCCTGCCATAACCCCTCGCTCTCTCATGGACTCAGATCTCAGGGATACCACCTCTCTGCTCCATCTTGGCACTGCTCCTTTGTTCTGTCCCACAGTCTCTGAGTCACCACCTCTGATGCTTCTGATTTGGATTTCACCACTTTAGGCAAGGATCTCCCATGCCATCTGTGGATGGTTCTGTCTTTTAGGTGGTCCCGGGATTCGATCTTTCTAGTTTTGAAAGGACTTTTTCATGCACACAGGAACTGTTTTGATAGTGGTGTGGTTTTTGTCTTTCAACAGCGCATGCTCCCAAGGAAACTCAGGGTGATGACAAGCTTTGTACTCTCTAGTAAGGTGGAACAGAAACCCTGGTTGTATGGAGGACTACTTGCTGGACTGTTAATCAAAAAGACTACTAGCAGTTTGAAAGTGCCAACTGATCCTTGAGAGAAAGATGAGGCTGTTTATTCTTGTAAGAATTTACAGTCTCAGAAACCCAAAGGTTTCTTGTAAGTGGCAATGAGAGGGAATTGATTCAATGGCAGAGGCTTTTGAGCAAGTAAAGTGATGTTGCTGTTGTAAGCTGATGTCCACTTGGCACAGACCTGTAGCAGCCTGATGTACAACAGAACAAAACCTACCTGCTCCTGCTTTTTCCTCACAATGATTTAAGACCAATGTTGTAGCCACTATGCCAATTCATTTTCTCCAGCGTGATTCTCTTTTTCACTGACCCTCTGCTTTACCAAGCATGGTGACCTTTTCCCAGGGATTAGTTCCCCTGATAACATGTCCTAAATATGCTAGACAAGCCTCACCATTCTTGCCCTCAAGGAGCATTCCAGCAATACTTTTAAGACAGATGTGTTTGTCTTTCATCAGTCCATGGAACTTGCAATATTTTTCACCAGCAACATAATCCAAACGCACCAATTCTTTTTCAGTCTTCCTTATTCAATGTCGAACTTTCACATGCATGTGAGTTGGTTGAAATTACCATGTCTTCGATCAGGTACACGTTCATCCTCAAAGTAGCATCTTTGGTTTTCAACACTTTGAACAGATTTTAAAAATTAAATATATTTAAGGGGCTCTTATATCTTTTGTCACAATCCACACTATCATCCTTTGTGTCAGGAACATTTGTGCATATGCTGCCATCATTTTCAAAATATTTTTTTTCTACTTAGGCCCTTGACAACAGCTCTTCACTTCCCTCCTCCCTCCTTCATGAACCCTTGATAAGTTATAGATTATTCTTTTCATATCTTACATCATCTTCTGTCACCTTTCACTCACTTTTCTATTGTTGGTCTCCCTGGGAGGGGCTTTTATGCTGATCCTTGTGATTGATTCCTCCTTTCTCTCCCTCCCCCCCCTCCAAGAATTCCTTATCCTCCTGTTATCTCTAGTTTCCTTATTGGCCCTGAGGGGTTTATCTATCCTGGATTCCCTGTGTTTCCAGTTCTTATCTGTAACAATGTGCATGTTTTGGTCTAATCTGATTTGTAAGGGAGAATTGAGGTCATGATAGTATGGGGAAGGAAGCATTAAGGAACTAGAGGAAAGATGAGTGTTTCATCAGTGCTATACTGCACCCTGATTGGCTCATATTTTCCTGTGACTCTTCTGTGAGGTGATGTCCAGTTGTCTACAGATGGGCTTTGGGTCTCAACTCCACCTCTCTCAACCTCCCACCCTCCCAAATTCCATTGTGTATGATTTTGTTCTGAGTCTTAGATGCCTAATTCCTGGTCCCATTGACACTTCATGATCACCCAAGCTGATTTGCTTCTTCCATGTAGGTTTTGTTGCTTCTGAGCTAAATGACTGCTTGTTGTCGTCCAGCCTTTAAGACCCCCAAATTCTATTTCTTTTGAAAACCAGGTGCCATCAGCTTTTTTCACCACATTTGCATTTGTATCCATTTTGTCTTCAAGCGATCATGCCGGGAAGGTGAGCATCACACAATTTTAGATTATTAGAACGTGTTCTTGTGTTGAGGGAGTATTTGAGTAGAGGCCCAATATCTATCTGCAACCTTAATTTTTAAAATATAGAAATAAGTACATAGATCTGCTCCCTTCTCATTATATATAAATGTATTTACATATACACATGCCTGTATTTACACCTCTATAAGTATCCTTTGCCTCCTAGTTCTTTTCTCTATTTACTTTTACTTTTCTTTTGTCCCACCATCATATTGACCTTCATTCTGGGTTAGTAATTCCTCACTGCTACATTGTCCTTGAGTAAGCCCCACTAGACACCCTATGCCCTTCTCTCCATTGATTTTAGTTCACTTGTTACCCTATTGTCCCTGGGTTGGCCAACTCCTACTTCCTTTCTCCCACCTTCTTTTCCCCCATATTTCCCAAGAACTGTTGGCCCTGTGTTTTCATCTCTGAATTGTTTGTCCCAACTATCTTAATAATGCAGATACAGTAATAAGCACAAAAACCAGGCAAAGCCAAACAAAACAACAAGGAAAGTCAAAACCAACAAAACAATAACAATAGAAAAGAAAGCCAAACAGCAACAGCAAAAGGAAAGCCACTGACAAAAGTGGAATAGAGTATATATAAATAGTTCAAGGTATGTTTGTTGGCTTTTACAAGTGTTTTCTGGTCAATTCTGATGGATTGACACACTGTTTCCAAAGTCTATTTTTGGTGTTCCCCAGAGATTTCACCACTTTGCTCCCCCTGCTGCCCTGTTGCATGCCCTTAGCATTTTGTCCCAGTGTAATGGTGCCTTGTTCCAGTATGATGGGGTCAGATTAGGCACAGTTTCTGCACTGTGTCTGCAGAGTTGCTCCCTCTGTAGGGAGGGACATTGTGTCTCATGGTGGGATTGGCCTTATGGTCCTTTTGGTGCATTGTCTGCTCTGAGCAGGAATATCATCCTCAGGGCTTGTTGGACTTTGAACACATATTATATAGAACATTTGCTCAATCCCAAGGGTCATGTATCTTTTGACTGCTGCTTCCATTGATTGTGGGTCCAAGCAAGATAAAATCTGTGACAAATTCAATATTTTCTCCACTTATCATGCTGTTATCTATTGATCCACTTGTGAGGGTTTTTTATTTTATTTTTTTTACATTGAGTTGCAATCTATACCAAAGGCTGTAATTTCTACCAAAGGCTGCAATCCTTCATCTTCATCAGCAAGTGCTTCAAGTTCTCACTTTCAGTAGACATGGTTGTGACATGTGTAGATCACAGAGTCTTAAAAACTTTTCTCTAAAAACAACAACAGCAACAAAAAACTTTTCTCTAAACACTATGCTGCATTCTTACTCATATAGTACAACCTCTCTGATGAGATGCTTAGCATAAAGTTTAATAAATGCAGTGAAAAGATAATGCCCTGCCATGCACTTCTTGATTTTAAAAGTTTCGTTACTCCCTGTTGTTTTGTTTCCACTCACTTCTAAATTTATGTACAGATTTCATATGAGCACAACAAAGAGTTCTGGAATTCCACTTCTTCTGAAGGCTCTCCATAGTTTGTCCTGTGTATCAAATGTCTGTGTATGGTCAATAAACAACTTTCTGGTATTCACTGCTTTGAACCAAGATCTGTCTGACACCAGCAATGTCAATGTTTTCTGAATCTGGCATGAACCTCGGGAAGCTCCCTGTCAATATACTATTACAACCATTGTTATCTTCAGTAAAAATGTACTTCATGTGCTACCAATGATGCTATTTTCTATTTTCTATCTTCTGGTCAGTGACCTTTCTTTGAAATGAGTACAGATATGGATCTCTTCCAGTCTGTCAGCCAGGTAAAGATTTTCCAGATTTCTTGACATATACAGTGCTTTAATGAAACACTTCAATTGGCTTTCCATGAATTTCTGGAGCCTTATTTGTGGCTAATGCCTGCAGTTCAGCTTGGACTTCATTCTCGATACCCTTGATTCTTGATCATATGCTATTTCTTGCAATGGTCAGATGTCCACTAGCTCTTTTCAGTATACAACACTGTAATTTCTTTCCATCTTTTCTGATGTTTCCAACCCCTAACATATAGTTCCACAAGCGCTTTTTTTCTTTTGTTTTCTACTGTATGCAAATATAAGATTTTGATTGTAATATTTCCAATTAAACTCTCTGAATTCAAACTAAGCTGTCTTTTCAGAAACATATATTCTCATTGCTCTTGGATTATGATATTGCCTAAAATATGGCTTTCAATGGGAGCAATTTCAATATACATTTTATTCCCTTTTTACCAAATCAAAGTTCTTTGATACCTTTCTCAATGACACTTAGCACATTTTTTTCTATCTTGAACATTATCTTAGTATTATTTTAATGAATCAATTAAATAAATATCTTGTTTTTTTAATATGACTGTGCGGCTACTGATTAATTATAAATAACATTTCCAAAAGACTAGTCATATCTTTTAACAGTCCTTACTGTTACAAATGGCAGACAATAATGGCTAAGCTATAAATGAGTGGATGTTAATTACCTAGAATCAAAGCTGATGATGCTACCAACTTATTTTGAATATTACTTAATTTTTCAGACCCCATTTATTAACTAAAAAAATGTGAGAAACTAAAAAATAGAAGTTTATTAAACTATGATTAATAAGAAGCTGGGGAGCATTTCAGACACAATATTTCGTATAGGAAAGATAGTAATTTTAAGTGGATATTGTATATTCGAAGATAGGTACACTGGAAAAAGTTTTGTTGTTTACTGTAATTTTCTCCTTATTTAAATCATATAGCCAGTATGTTTGCAGCCATTTCTATATGTTTATGTGTGTTCTGCTACTTGCACAAAGTATCTCTCAGTTTTGTGGTAGCATGCATCAAGTTGGCAATCTGAAAAGTACCTGTTCTCCACATATGTGAAACAACAAAATATTCTGTTAACAACTAACAGGAAAAAACATGAGGTACCTGTCTTCCACAAACACTGCTTCTTTACATTGTGTATCCAAAGAAAGATTTTCAGTTGTAGACTTTCAAATTTGAGTTTTCTGTGTTCAAAATGTTTTTCTGAAAAATGAGAACCATTTAAATTCACTCCCCACAGTTAACTTCAGAAAGAAAGAAAGAAAGAAAGAAAGAAAGAGAGTAGGATGCATCTGAAAACTCTTCATTTTACCCAGACAAAATTCCTTTAAAGTCTGCACTGCAATTTTCTATTAGAGTGGACGATATTTTAACTAGCCAAGATTTAAAGCTCTGTAGTGGGTTATGTGCTGGCCTTCTAACCTTTTGCAAGGTCAGAATTTTGAAAGTGCCATCCACTCTGGTAGTTTCACTCACGTGAAAGATGAGGCCTTTTACTCCCTGAAGGATTGACAGTCTGAGAAACCCCCAGTGACAGTCTGCTCCTTTCTGCAGGTCACTAAGAGTCAAAGACGATGCAATGGAAATATAGCTGTCTGCCTGTCTGTCTGTCTTTGAGTCCAAATCTTTGTCAAGTTAGTGTACATTTTCGTGATTCTGCTTCTTCTTTAAATTACAAATAAAACTAATCAAAGAAGATAGTCATACTTACCTTGTGAAACTCAGGTCAGATTTTTAAAATAGTTTTGATATTTTGGTTAGTTCATATGCCTTATATTATTTAATCCACACAGCAAATATCTGATAGCTAATATGTTTTTTACTGTTTTAGAGGAAGGTAACTTTAAAATTATATATTTGGGATATAATTTGTATAAAATGCACAGATCCAAATGCTTGATTAAATGGGCTTTGAGAAATGTACACACCCAGCAGTCAATACCTTATAAAGATATGGAATATTACAGCAATCTTAATTTTAAATAACTTTCTCAAGGGTTAGTCATAAGCTGGGAGTTTGAATCTACAGAGTGCGATGCCAGAGTCCACATGTCTGACAACTATCCTCTGCCACTTTTCAACCTAATCTTGAAGTTTAGAGATAAGAAATACTTGGTAAGAAAATGATGTAAATATTCACTGTCATCTAGTTTTATTTATATGCTTAACACTTATTAAATCTGGGTTACATGTCGTCTATTATCTAATCAGGTAGTTAGAACATCTTAAAACCAAGTTTTCTGAATCACTTGATGTTTTGCTTATGCAGAAACAATGAAAATATCTTAGGACAGATTATCAAATGATAGGAAAGAATCCTCCTTTTATAATCTCTTCCACTATGCTATTAATCATTTCAAACTTGATATCCATATGCTTGTTTTGCCCAGGCCTCGAATCTACAAAGGCTGACAACTGCCAGTGATAAGTGTTTGTTGGAAGCACATGACTCACAAAGTTTTATAGAAGATGACAGTTGATGCTTTGCAGGCGATCCAGAAAGGAATTTAGCTGACACACAAATAACTGTTTCTTCCCTGAATTTACTAAGTTTCACATTGATTGCCTTTGGTTCCAAATGGGTTCTAACAGATCCTTTTACCCAGTTTCATCATTTGTTTATTTTTACTTTAAAACCAAAGATCTTCCCTCTGAATGATTTTATTTAGGGTGGGACAATTTCTGGGAAGGATTTACAGAAATGTAAAGCATCCAACTACATGAATAATGGGTATGACCTCATAAACTGAGAAGCTGAAGATAACAACATAATAGCACTTTGTATTTAGATTATTTTATCCTCCTGAGGTGCTGAAAGTACTTTGTGGACAAACACGGGATATTTAAACTTTCAGACTGAGCTGTAAAACAAGCCAAAGAGATCATGCTGTTCAAAGTGATATTTTGTACTTGCTCCAAAGCATGTCTCTGTACAATGGCTTTGAAGGTAATAAAGTTAAAACATATTGGGACATGGTGAACCTGTCAGACAGCAAGATGATCTTAATTCAAGTATCCAGTACAGGTAATCTGGATATCCTAAGTATTGCAAAAATATGGTGAGAAACAAAGTGAGAAAGGAGAGAGTTGATTGCCGGTAGAACGTCTTTCTAGACAATGCAACAGTGACATATTTTATGACCACTGTCATTCATACTCTTATTCATTTACAAAGATTTATAAATCTGTACTATGCAAAACCGAGCACTCTGCCATGCAGGTGCGGCTGACTCAGAGCGAGTCCTTGTGAGTTTCCGGGACTCTAACTGTTTACCAGACTAGAAAGCCCAGTCTTTCTCCCGTGGAGCTGCTGTTGGGGTCAAACTGATGATCCTGTGGATCTCAACCCAACATGTCACCACGGCCCCACAAGGGCTCCTCTGTTATGTAACAGGTGCTTCATAATGTGTATTTGTGTTTTATAGCAGGATACAAATATCTCCTGATTTTAAAATGCTGCACTTTGGTACTAGAGATTCACAAATCAGTGAGAGCTATAACATCATTTGATAAGCATCAAAAGTACAAGATAAACCAGTCAGAGTGCAGTGTAGCAATGATGGTAACATACAACTTTCCTCTAGTTCTTCAATGCTTCCTCCTCCCCACTGTCATGATCCCAGTTCTACCTTACACATCTGGCCAGACCACAGATGTCCACAGGTACAGATAGGAGCCAGAAACATTGAGAATCCAGCAGAGATGATCTCTTCAGGACCAGTGGTGAGAGTGGTGATACTGGCAGGGTGAGGGAAGGTGGGTTAAAAAGGGAGAACCGATTATAAGGATCTCCATATAACCTCTTCCCTGGGGTACAGACAAGGGGGAAGTGGGTGAAGGAAGACATCGAACAGTGTAAGATATGACAGAGTAATAATAGTTTGTACATTATCAAGGGTTCATGAGGAAGGGGGGAGCGGGGAGAGGGGAGAAAAATGAGCTGATGCCAAGGCCTTAAATAGAAAGCAGATGTTTTGAAAATGATGAGGGCAATGGATGTACAAATGTGCTTGATACACAATAGACTTATGTATGGATTGTGATGAGTTGTATGAGCCCCCAATAAAGTGATTTAAAAAATATAAGCAAAAATGAAATACAAGGAAGGTTTAGAGGCATGCAAAATTGTGCAGTCTGGTTTGAACACAAAGAATATTCAATTGAATTAGCATTGTAAGCTGTTTCTAGAATAGCCAATAGAATTTTAACAGGCAGATATCTAGAGAAAGACATGATTAGGGAGAACTTATCAAGTAGACCGATTAGCATGGGTGAAGAGAAAATGGTGACAAAGTGTACATTACCCTAAAGACTCATTGGTGGGAAACATGAGCGATAAGTGTCAGAAAACAAGTAAGGATTGTTGTTAAAAGCAGTTGAGACAGTACTGGCTCAGGAGAATCCCAGTCTTGTGTGACCCCTGTGATCCATTGTGGATGAGGTCATTGTGATCCATAGGATTTTCATTGGGTGAGTTTTGGATAGTGATCATTAGACCTTCAGTTTGGCCAAAACTGTTTGCAACCCAGCAACATGAAAGCCTCTGCTGATGAGAAGGGATGGCTGAACATGAGGTGTATTGTCTAGGACTCAAACTCTGATCCTCTCCATGGAAGGTGAGAATTCTATCATTAAACCACAGGAGAGAACTTGGAGAAAACTGTGGGAAAAAACCATGGAACTATGTTAGCAGGAAACCAAGGTGGTTAGAGGTGCTGAGCAGTGATGAGTCTATAGGAAATTTAGCTTCTTTGGTAGAAGAAAAATTCAAGGTGAGATGGTCAGTTATCATCAGAGAATAACTGTAGTGGTGAATCTGAAATAAGAAAAGAGAGAAGAGGATTGTAGGAACTTTGCAGAAATAAACAGGATCAGTCCACCAAATGAATGGCAAGAAGAAAAAGAAGGATCAAAGTTAGCTGGGACTTGTATTTAGAAAAGGGCATAGGAGATCATAGTAGACCAATTCTCATCATGCAAGAGCTAGAAAAGCCGGGGAGAAAATTAAGTGGTATTTTAAAAGATATTGGGGAGTTATGTAAGCAAGAAGGATTGGGAAAACCAAATGCCTATGAGAAAGGAATTTCAAAGATGAACTAATAAGCTCTAGCTCATTCTTTGTTCAGTTGGAGATTTTGCCGGTTCTGAGCATGGTTATATCCAAGCAGACAGCCTCTACTGGGGAAAAAGATAACAGCAATTCATGTGTATTGCTGTAAGAGTCAAGGGCAACACAACAGATAAGTGAAGGGACGCAAATACACTAGTTTCCTCCACAAGGTATTGGCTGAATTCTGCTCTGTGTAGGGACCTATCGTTGGGCTGCTAACTACAAGGCTAGCAATTCATAACTAATTTCTAGTTTGGAAATCTGTGGGATATAAAAAGACTTACCCCCAGATCTTCTCCCCCAAATATATATGGAAATGTAAAATAAGACAGTTTCTGTGGACAAAGATCAGGCTTATGAATCTTGACTGACTTGATGGCAATGAGTTTTTTTTCAGTTTTTCACAACAGTTTTTCTGATGCATTATCCTGACCTAGGGGTTAGTTATGTGTTGGACTGCTGACTGAAATGTATACAGTTTGAAACCACTAGTTGTCCTGTAAGAGAAAAACGATGCTTTCTATTTGGTGATAGACTGGGTAGACTAGGAAAACAAAATTCATAAGCCCATATGTATATAAGGGTGAGGTCTGTATACAAGAGCAATTGAACATGGAGAAAATCATCCCCACCCATTCCAGTCCATGGTCATAAGTCCGATATTAGCCTATATGCCTGATACCAATCTATAAGTCCTCTCTAGACTCACAAAATGCATGCAATGATGCTGAATGCGGGACGATCACAAGCCATGGGTAGAAAGTCTTTGGATCCAGTGGTGTTGTAAGCATCTCAGTGCTGGCAGGGGTCTCCATGTGGTCTCTCTAAGTCCAGATTTGTGGCCACATCAGGGTAGGTTCATGTGGCTTCTCCTCAGGGATGTCTCGCAGGAAGTAAGCCTTGTCAGTCTCCTGCTTCTAAGAAGGAAGCACCAGATTTCCTAGAATTCACAGAGGAGAAGGCGATGCCCATATAGAGGTCTGATTGGCCATCTCCACATTGACAGGCTAGATTCCACAGCTACACTCTTAATCTTCAAATTGACACCGTATTAGGTGACTGTCCATACTCCTATAAGCTTTATATTCTCAGAAACCCAGAGGGGCAGTTCTGCCATGTCCTATAAAGTCATTAGGAGTGAGAATTGATTCCTTGGCAATGAGATTTTTTTTTTTCAGAGTATGAAGCAGTATATGACTGCGGTTTTGACTGGCATTTCTTTAATGATATTGAGCTTCTTTTCATGTGTTTGTTGGCCTTTTGTACTTGTATATACTCTTTTTAGGGGGGCATCACTGCCCTCTAGTGGGAGGCCTGCCTTGCTCCTGGGGAGCTGCTGCTGGATTTGAATCACCAAGCCAGTGGCCCACAGTCCTGCACTCAACCACTATGCCACCGGGACTCAGCCCCTATGTTCTTTTTTTAATAAATCACTTTATTGGGAACTCATACAACTCTTATCATGATCAATACATACATCAATTTTATGCAGATCACATTTGCACATTTGTTGTCAGTATCATTCTCAAAACATCCTACTTTTACTGAGGCCCCCAGAATCAGCTCCCATATTTCCCCTCCCTCCCTCCCCCTCTCCCCCATGAATTCTTAATAATTTATAAATAATCATTATTTTACCATATCGTACATTGTCCGATTTGTCCCTTCACCCACTTCCCTGTTGTCCATACTCCAGAGAGAATGTTATATGTAGATCCCTGCAATTGGTTCCCCTTTCTACTCCACCTTCCCACCACCCTCCCAGTATCACCATTCTCAGCACTGGTCCGGAAGGGATCATCTGTCCTGAATTTCTCATGTTTCCGGCTCCAGAGTACATTCCCTGGTCTAGCTGGTTTTGTAAGGTAGAATTGAGATCATGATAGTGGGTGGGAGGAAGCATTTAAGAACTAGAGGAAAGTTGTATGTTTCATTGCTGCTACACTGTACCTCGACTGGCTCATCCCCTCCCTGCAACCCTTCTGTAAGGGGATGTCACTTCACCTATTGCTGGGCTTTGGGTGTCCTTTCATTTATGATGATATAATTTTTAGTTCTTTGATGCCTGATTCCTGATCCCTTCGACACCTCATCATTTGTATATATTCTTTTGTGAAATGTCTGTTCAAGTTCTTTGCCTATTGCCCTTTATGATTAGATTGTTTTTCTTTTTGTTGCTAAATTGTAGACATTATTTCTACTTATACGTTCTGTATATTAAATGCTTATCAGAAAAAGGGCATTGTTTTTGGCCATGCCACGCTGGTTCTGAAGCAGTCATCCTGTGCCTGCCTTATCATTGTTTGATGTTTGAGCTTATTTCTCCCCCTGCGTCAGTCTGTCTCCTTAAGAATCTTCTTCGTTTTCACTGACCCTTGTACTTTAACTTGCATGCTGTTCTTGGTTCTTTCCCAAGGATTGGTCTCTCCTGATAACACATCCAAAGTATTTGAGAGGAAGTTTCCCATCCTTGCTCTCAAGCAACATTCTGGCTATACTTCTTCGAAGACAGATCTATTTGTTTTTCTTTCAGTCCATATCCTTTGTTAGCACAATTCAAACGCATCAATACTTCTGTAGTCTTCACTGTCCAACGTCCACATCCACATGAATACTCAAGTGCACTTTGGTCCTCAAAGCACCATCTTTTCTCTTCAACACTTAAAAGAGGTTTTATGCAGCAGATTTGCCTCTTGCAATACTTGTCAGATGCTTATGTTATCATTGATTGTAGATTTAATCAAGTAATATTTTACAGCTTCAGATCTGTGGTTTCTAGACATTTTATCTCTGAAAGTAATTTGTCTCTTCTTTTATGTTGGCAATGTTGCTTGATGTACAAAAATCTTTTTTTTCCCCAATATTTTCCACCTGAGCCCTTGATACAAGCCCCTTTTAAAAAAAAACCCTCCCCTTTCCCTCCCCCCCCC
>PVJH01017719.1:0-46954 GCA_004026705.1 Nesogale talazaci | reverse complement strand
CAGCTCCCCTCTCCAGTAGTGTACCTTCTCCAGTCCATGCGGAGTTGCAAGGTAGAGTTGGGACCATGATGGTTGGGGGGGGGGGGGGGGAGACCTCAGAGGAAACTTGTATGCATCATCACTGCCCAGCTGCACCTTGACTAGTCTGTCTCCTTCCCGTGGCTCCCCTGTAAAGGGGTGACCAATTACCCACCAGTGGGACTTAGGTCCCCACCTTCTCATCCCATCACTCATAATGAAGTGATTCCTGTTCTTTGATGCTCGATACCTGCTCCCTTTGGCCCCCCCTTGATCATACTTGCTGGTGTGCTTCTTCCCTGTGGACCTTGCTGTATGTGTGCTGAATGGCCACTCGGTTATCTTCAAGTATTTGAGACTCTAGACATTCAGTCATTTGGTAGCTGGGCACAATATTTTATTCTACTCTGTTTGCTTCTGTATCCATTTGTCTTCAGCAATATCAGGAGTTAATTGGTTCATTGATTTTGATTTTTGTTCTTTCATGCCTGATGCCTGATTGTTTCAGCACCTCATGATCACACAGGCAAGTGATCTTCTTTTATGGTGGGTTTTGTTGCTCCTGAGCTAGATGGGCGCTTGTTTATGTTCAAGCCTTTAAGACCCCAGATGCTATATCTTTTGGTAGCTGGGCACCATCACTTTTATTCACCACTTTTATTCATGCTCCCACATATCCTCAGTGGGCAACTTGGGTGTGTGTGCACACAGTAATATGTGTCTTCCCCCCGACCCCGTTTGATATCTATTGTCCAGATCTTTCACCACCGTGTGGCCACGCTGGCTGTTGTGCTTCTTCTGTGTGGGTGTGGGCTCTTCTGAAGTGAATGGTCTATTGTTTATCTTTAGGCTCTTAAGACCCCAGACGATAAATTCTTTGATGTCTGGGCACTATCAGCTTTCTTCACCACATTTGCTTATGCATCCATTTTACTTCAGGGATCATGTTGGACCTGTGAGCTTCAAGGAATGCCAGACTCATAGAACACAGTGTTCTTGCATTGAGAAAGCACTAGGGTGAGGGCCCAAGGTCCAACTGCTGCCCTAATATTTGGCCTCTAGATATGTTCTTAAATTTATTCCCACCTTATAAGAGATAGTTGTATTTATGTAAGGACATGCCTATGTTAGACTTCTGCAAGTGCCCTTTGCCTTCTAGCTCTTTCCTCTATTTCCTTCCATCTCCCTCCTGTCCCACCATCTTGTTCCACCTTCATTGGCATTTCAGTGTTTTCTCATAGATTCATTGTCCTTGATTAATCCGAACCAGGCCTCCCACACCCTCTTTTTCATCAATTCCAGACCATTTGTTGCTCCCCCTCCCCTGTCCATGTGTTTGTCCACACCGTCTTTTCCTCTCCTCCCTTGTGCCCCTAGGAATCATTGTTTACCCAGTCCTTTCTGTGGCTCATAGCATCTCCAAAGGGATGTACTCCTCTGAGCATCATATGTTGGCATGGAGCTTTGACCAGTTCTCTTCCTCTTCCTCCCTTCTTGTCTTTATCCCTGTGGGTGTGAGATACTGGACCCTCCCCCAACCTGTTCTCTGCCACGCCCACTTCTAGGGATGGAGTCCATCTGACTCTGGTTGCTTCTGGCTCTGTAGCTCTTTTTTCTTGCATCCTTCCATGCATCCATGCTGTCCTCGTGGTGGGGTGCTTCGTGGTAGGTACTGCTCACCCACTCCAGTTTCTGTAGAGAGAAGACCAGTACTCCCCGACTGAGTACATTAGTGTCCCATTCCCTCTGCTATCCTTTCATTTATGAACTCCCTTTTAACTCTCTATCCCCTCTACCCCCTCATCTTTCTCCCATTCCTGTGTTGCACCAATCGTGTACCTTCCTGGATTTGGTCCTTCCTCCTCCCCTTACCCTACTTCTTGGACCAACTGTTATGGTATAGGAGTTTTCTCTTTTATACTCATCATACTGTTTCTACTTACCTCAGGGAGCTCATGCAGTACTTTTCCTTTTGTGATTGACTTTGCTTAGCATAATTTCCTCCAGTTCTTCCCACACAGAGATGTGTTTCGTGTGCTCGTCTGAGCTTTTGAGTGAGGCACAGTACTCCATTGTGTGGATGTTCCAGATTTTGCTGATCCATTCATCTACTGATGGAAATTTAGATTGCTTCCAAGTCTTTGCGATTGTGAATTGTGGTGCAATAAACATTAGCGTGCATACCACTGGCTGTGGTTTATTTCTTGCCTATTCTGGGTGTATACCCAATAGTGGGATAGCTGGATCATAGGGTAGTTCAACTTGAATTTTCATTAAATATCGCCAGACTATTTTCCACAGTGGCTGTACATATCTACATGACCACCAGCAATGTAGAAGTTTCCTATTTCACCACATTCCCTCCAACATTGGTTGCACTCTGATTTTCTGATCTGTGATATCTCATGGTTGTTTTGATTTGCATTTCTCTGATGGCTAGTCAGCAGGAACATTTTCTCATATGTTTATTGGCCATATAGACCTCCTCCCTAGTGAAACTTATTTTCAGTTCTTTTTCCCATTTCTTCATAGGGTTATCTGTTTTCATCTTTTTGCATGAGATAAGAGTATGATAGATTTTTGTAATAAGCCCTTTGTCTGCTGTACCATTGTTAAAAATCCTCTCCCAGTCTGTGGGTTGCCTGGTTACCCTCTTGACAAAGTCCTTTGATGCACACATGCGTTTTATTCAAAGTAAGTCACATTTGTCAATTTCAGGTTTCCTGTATGTGTACCCTATCCTATTGCAGTTAGCCTTTGTATTCCCTGGGTCAAGGTTCTTAGATTTTCCCGGATTCTCTTGTTCATGGTCCTGATGGTTTGTGGTTTTACTTCCAGGTCCATGATCCACCTTGAGTTTGTTCTTGTGTATGGAGTGAGGTAGAGATCCTGTTTCATTTTTCTACATGTAGATTTCCATTGTCTCCACCACCATTTGTTGTAAAGGACATCACCCTCCCACTTGATGCTTTTGGGGCCCTTGCCAAAAATAAGTTGTCTATATGCTAAAGGTTGTATTTCTGGGTTTTCTATTCTTTTCTATTTATCTGTGTATCTGTCATTTTGCCAGTTGCATGCTGTTTTGACCACTGTGGCTTTGTAGTAAGTGTAAAAGACAGGGAAAGCCAGCTCTCCGACTGTGTTCTTATTCTTGAGGAGATCCCTGCTAATTATGGCCTTTTTCCCTCTCCATATGAAGTTGGTAGTCAGTTTTTCCAGTTCTCTGAAGAAGGTTGTTGGTATTTGGATCGGGATAGCATTGAACTTATAACATGCCCTGGGTAGGATAGACATCTTCATTATATTGAGTCTCCCAATCCATGAGCATGGGATGTTCCTCCATTTGTGGAGGTCACTTTTTGTTTCCTGTAGTAGGGTTTTGTAGCTTTCCTTGTATAGGTCTTTTGTTTTTTTTGGTTAGGTATATCCCTAGGTACTTCAATTTACTCTTGACTATTGTGAATGGTACTACTTTCTTGACCTCCTATTCTGTAGTCTTGTCAGATGTGTAGAGCAGGCCTATCGACTTTTTGTTGATATTATATACTTCCATTCATCCATATTCCTCTATCGCTCTTAGTACTTCAGTTGTGGAGATTTGTGATGTACAGGATCATGTCATCAGCAAATAATGATAATTTCACCTCATCATTTCCCATTTGGATACCTCAAATGTCTTGCTATTGTCTTTTATCATTTTCTAAGACCTCCAGTACTATATTAAATAGTAGTGGGGCTAAGGGGCATCCTTGTCTAGTCCCCTTCTTCATTGGGATTGATTTAGTCTTTACTCCATTGACTATTATGTTAGCTGTTGGCTTCTCATAGATAGCTTGTATTAACATGAGGAACTGTCGTTCTATTCCTATCTGTCTGAGCGTCTTGAATAGGAAAGGGTGCTGGATATTGGCAAATGCTTTCTCTGCATCTATAGATTATTATACTTCATCTTATCAATATGATGAATAATATTGATGGATTTACGGATGTAAACCATCCTTGCATCTCTGGGATGAATCCTACCTGATCCTAGTGGATTATGCTTTTTATATATTTTTGTGTTCTATTGACCAATATCTTGTTGAATATTTTTGCATCTATGCTCATTAGAGATATTGGTCTATAGTTCTCTATTACTGTTGGATCCCCTCCCTGTTTGGGTATCAAAGTTATACTGGCTTCATAAAATGGGTTGGGGTGTTTTCCATCTATTTCTATACTCTGGAAAACTTTGTAGAGGATTGGTGCCAGCTCCTCCCTGAAAGCCTTATAGAAATCCCCAGTGAAGCCATCTGGCCTCGGAGCTTTTTTTGTTGGTATATTCTTGATAACCATATCTATCTCTTCTCTTGTTATAGGGTTGGTTAGTTCCTTGACCTCTATCTGGGAGAGTCTAGGGAGGGATTATTTGTCCAGGTATTTGTCCACTTCTTCCAGATTGTTGAACATGTTGGAGTACAGATTTTCATAGTACTTTGTGATAATCCTTCTAATTTCATTAGGGTCTGTAGTGATTTCCCCCATTTCATTCCTCATCCTGTCTATTGTTGCTTGTTATTTCCTTTCTTTGGTCAGGTTTGCCAGTGTCCTGTCGATTTTATTGATCCTTTCAAAGAACCAACTTTTTGCTGCATTTATCTTTTGCATTGTTTTTGTATTTCTTTTCTTTTACTGTTGGAAGGATTACTCTGCTAGCTCTGTTCTAGTTGCTGAAGGTTTTGTAAGAATGTATCTGCCATATGGCTCTCTTCCATTTTCATATATGCTCTTATTGTAATCAGATTACCTCTGATAAATGCCTTTTCTGTATCCCAGAGGTTTGGATACAAAGTATTCTCATTCTCATTAATTTCTAGAAATGTTTTGATCTCCATTCTAATCTGGGTCATTACCCATTCATGCCTCAGAAGTTCGTTATTCATCCTCCAACTGTTTGCCTTTGCTTTACTACTGATCCTTTTAGTAATCTCCAGCTTTATGCCATGGTGGTCAGAGATGTCTATATGATCTCTATGTGTTTGAATTTACTTATGCTTGACTTGTGTACCAGCATGTGGTCAATTTTTGAAAATGTGCCATGTGAACTGGAAAAGAATGTGTATTTTTTGCATTTGGATGGAAGGCCCTGAATATGTCTATCAAATCTAGTTGTCATATTATGGTATTTAGTTCTAAAGCCTCTTTGCTGAGCTTCTTTCCCAAAGAGATGTATTTCTCTGATAGTGGCATGTTAAAGTCTCCTACTATAATTGTTGAATCTGTATATCTTCTTTCATGTTGTGAATAGCCTGTTTGACAAATTTCGAGGGTCTCTCATTTGTCACATAAATATCTATTATGCTCACTGGTTCCTGGTGAAGTGTTCCCTTGATCATTATAAAGTGCCCCTCCTTGTCTCTTTTTATGTCTTTAACCTTGAGGAATGTTTTATCTGAGATTAGGTTTGTGACCCCTGCTTTTTTTGTCACCATTAGCCTAATATATACTCTTCCATCCTTTTATTCTTAGTTTATTCTTGTCTGCGAGCTTAATATGTATTTCCTGTAGCCAATAGATTGATGCATTATGTTTTCTGAGCCTGTCAGCCAACCTTTTAATTTCAATGATGGAGTCAGGCCATTGACAATTAGAGTTATTGTACCAATCTGTGGTGGGTTCATTTCTGGATTTTTGTGTTTTTTAGTGTGTGTGTTTTCTTATTCCCCTTTTCATAGCTCTGTTGTGTTTTCATTGGGGGCTTCTTTATTGCTATGTGTTCTGTTCTTGGTGTGTTCTGTTGGATCCTTAGTGTGGTTGGAGTATAGGATGTTCTCCTGTTTGTGCTTGGTGGGCGTTGGTCTTCTGGCCATAGTGAGTCAGCAAGGATTTTCTTCAGGGTTGGGTGTCTCACGACATATTCTTTAAGTACTTCCTTATCTTGAAAGACCCTTATTTCCCCCATCTATCTTAATAGAGAGCTTTTCAGGGTAAAGAATTCTAGGGGAGGAGTTATTTTCCTTCAACTTCTGGAAGATATTGGTCCACTCTCTTCTCCTCTTTATGGTTTCTGTTGATAGGTCTCCACGTATTCTTATCTGACAGCCCTTATATGTGACCATCCTCTTTTCTCTTTCTTCTCTCAGGATTTTCACTTTTTCCTCCAAATTGGATAGTTTAATTATTACCTGCCTTGATGAGTTCTTCCTGAGGTCTAGTCTACTCTGTGTCCTCTCTGCTTCCTGTATGATAGACTGGTTCGCATTCATTAGGTTGGGGAAGTTTTCTTTCAGAAATTCCCTTGTTAAATTAGCTGTTGATTTCTTCACTGTGTCTCGTTCTGGTAGCCCAGTGATTCGGATGTTGTTCCTTTTTCATAGCATCGCTCATAGATCTCAGGTTTTCTTCGGTCTCTTATATTATCTTGTTTGATTTTCTTGCACCTTTATTGAGGTCAACCTAATTGTCTTCAAGGTCACTGATACGAGTCTCATTCGCATCCAATCTGTTCATGAGATCCGCAACCCTGCGCGCAGCTTCTGCTGTTTCCCCTGTTAACTCCTGCATTTCCCTCTGATGCTTGATCCTCATTCTCTCTATTGTGGACTTCTTCCCTTCTATTGTGGCCTTCATCCTTTCTGTCATTGCATCCTTTGTCTGTGTAGCTTCCTTCATCTATTTTATTTGTCCTATCAATCTTTGAAGAATTTCTTTTTGCGGCAGATCCACATCAGATTCTTCTGTGAGTGTAGTGAGATCTGTTGGTGTCTTGTTTATTTATTATCATTGTTGCGGTGTTCTGTTGTTTACGTGATGCTTTTGAAGAGGATGATACTATATTCCTCGGTTATCAAAGGCACTTGTGTACTTTCAAAGTGATTGATGTTGGTGTTTTCACAGGGTTTATGTGTTTTACTATGGAGATTGGTCTGGTTGCTGTGTAGGCACCTACTGTGTTGCCTTAAAAATCAGCTATCCCCTTGTTTCCATGCAGTTTTCCATGAACAGAGACTCCTGGGCACACAGATTCCCAGACACACACACTGCCAGCCACAGATTTCCACACTGTACAGTGCAGCAGGCTCCCACCTCTGGTGCTGGGTTTGCAGTAGTTCAGTTTAAGTCCTGAGCCAATCAGATGTCCTCTTATTCTCACACAGATTCTGTGCACACAGGCTCCTGGGGGCAGATTCTGAGACTCACAGACTCCCAGGCACAGAGGCAACCCAGGCTCCCAAGCTTGGAAAGGATGGAAGAGGACCGTAGGAAAGACCAGAGGAAGATCGCAGGGTAGAGCCTATTTCAAGCATTCAGGCCACCCTGCTAGGAAAAGCTGCAAGAGGGCCGTGGCACCGCCAGAGACTTGATTGGTCTGCTTCTCGCTCCACTGCAGGCGACAAGAGGATCAAAGCACTGGCCAAAGATACCAGAGGCCCGATTCCTGCTAGGGGAAAAGCTGTGCCGAAAAACTCTCACCTGGCTCTCCTCTCCAATCTTCCCGACTCTCGCGCCATGCCGCAGCCCAGTTCCCTGGGGAAAGCGGCTCTGAAAAACTCCCGCCTGGCTCTACTCTCCAATTGGCCGGACACTTGTGCTGCTGTAGACAGCAAGAGGATCAAGGTGCAGTGGATCCATATGGTCCTGCCTGGTGGGAAGGCGCACAAAGGTTGGCCCGCAGAGGAAAATCTCCCATATGATATATGTATCCAGACCTCTGAGGCTTAAAAGAAAGCGGATGTGGGCCAGGGTCCCCCCCTTGCCAGGGAAAGCCCTTCATAGGGACCTTTCCACTCACCAGAGCACTTCCAGGCGGCCTCCTGCACACCAAACTTACCAGAACTCCCTGTTTGGGCAGCTTACTCCGCCGCCATCTTGGACCCCCTCCACAATTTTTATATTTGAGTACATTGTTACCAAAATTATATCTAACCATTTCTTCTAAGATCTTCTTCTTTAATATTTTCCCAAAGTTGGTTTAACAAACTCTCATAGCAATCCCTATAATGAGCACTCTGGCTGTTGTCTCTTCTTCTGGAAATCTACAGAATATTTGATATTTTTTGCTAGAGCCATAATTCAAACCCTTCGATTCTTCTACAATTTTTAAAATTCCTAGTCCAGCCATAACATGCATATAACACAATTGAAGATACAATGACTTCCATCAAGAGTCTCTTTCATATGCAAAGAAACATCTTTCCTCTTTAACTTCTAAAACTGTTTGAAGATCTGTCCAACATGATATTTTTTTGATTACATAATAATATTTTGGTTGTGGAATCAAGTAAAATAAAATTCCAGAAAACTTCTAGCAGGGTACCATCTACATTCTTCTTCACATTTTGCTATTGTACAACCATCTTCTGTGCCCCTTTCCTGGTGGTGAATATCTAGCAAGGCCATGATGCTAATTGTTCTTAAATGAAGATAAGATTTAGTGTTTATGTACCTTGTATAAAACCACACAAGTGCATATTGCACAGCACAACAAAATTAACTATGAACACTTTTTGTCATTCCCTGAGTTTACTCTGATGACTTCCTCTGAATGGAACGATCCAGGGATGCCTACTCTGAACAGAAGCTGCTGAAAGCCAGCCTCAGGCACACTTCCATATGATCATCAGTCATGGTGGAGCAGAACTTGGACTTTCTGAACTTTATGTGGGAAAAGGCTGATTCATGCATATATGTAAAGCCAAATAATGGAATCAAGGAGGGAGTACATTTTCTCATGTTTGGGTACTTTCCCTCTGGAAATAAGTTTCATGCACACAAGACTTCGGCAGAATGTCAGCTTGTAGTGTCAAAATCTCCCATTCCATATGAAAGTGATATGTTTGTGTCTTATTACTTGCTCCAGCTCCTCCACTCATTTCAATGTCCTTTCTTACATTTAAGAGGAAAAAAATTGAGGTCTGAAAATTGGTAGTAATTTAGCTTGTCAGTTTTGCTGCACTTATCACAGTTTTTTGTGCATGTGTTTGACATCTAAGATAGCATCTGCTTGGCTTCACTGTATATAAATTAAGTGATGGAATTGATTACTGGCTTACATCTATTTTTTAATACTATGTGATCTACCCACAATATATTTGTGATCAGCTAGTAGATCATGTTCACCATATTGAGTGCCCCTGGTCTATGGTTTCTTGATCTACTGATCCCTTGAGCATTATGTAATGCCCTTTCTTGCATCTTCTTATGTCATATACTTTTATGTCTATTTTCTCAGAGATTAGTTTGTTTTTTTTTAAATGCCATTAACTTGGCAAAATTTTCATCATTCTTTGATTCTCAGTCTATGTTTACCTGTGAGTTTGAAGTCTGACTCTTGAAGGCAGCACATTGATGGATTTTCTTGTCCAATTGAGTCTGCTACTCTTTGTTTTTAATGTGTGCTTTTAAGCCATTAACATTGAGTGTGATTAAATTTAAATATAGATTAGTTGCTGTCATCCCATACTCTGTGTTTGATAGTTTCCTTTCTTCTCCTTGTATAGGGTGGGATGTGTGTGTGTGTAGTGTATTCTTGTGTTCATGTCTCCATTGGCTCTGTAATTTGGAGGATCTGTTTTCAGGGTGTTGGTTTCTAGGTGATGTTACACCCTGTGGAGGACTTATGCTTGTGTATTGCAACTTGGTTTTCTGCCCATAAAGTACTAGAAAGGATTTTTTTTGTAATGTTGGTTTTGTTTTTATAAATTCTCTAAATGCTTCTTTGATTGTGAAAACTTTAGTTTCTCCCTTAAATTTGATGGAGAGCTTTGCTGAATAAAGGAATCCTGCATTGAGGTAGCTGTCTTTCAATTACTGGAATATGTTGCTGCAGTTTTTTCTTCTCTACTTGGTCTCTGTGCAGAGGTATTTGCTTATTATTATCTGTTTATTTTTATATGTTGCTAATTTTTAATCTCTAGCTGCTCTCATGATTTTCTCCTTTGCCTTGAAATTGGATAACTTCATTTCTATTTGCCCTGATGTGTTTTGGTGGTGGTGGTGGTGGTGGTGGTGGTGGTGGTATGTGTGTATAGGGGGTAGGGGGAATCTAATTGGTGTTTTCTCTGTTTCTTGAATAGGTATAAACTTCTTCTTTGTGATATTGGGGACATTTTCTTCAAAGAATTCCTTTACTATTTTAACTTTAGGCATATTTGTTTTATCCTGTTCAGGGACCCCAATAATTTTAATACTGTTTCACTTCATGGATTTCCATCATCAGACTTTCTTCAGATTCTTTTGACTTCTGGTCAATTGTTTCTCTCTTTTTCTGAGTTCTACTTGCTTACTCTCAGATTGCTGCTTTGGTTTTCCACTTCTTTCCTTCTATTGGTGAGATAATTAATTTATCTTTTTCATTCTTGTTACATTATTCCTTAACTTTTGGTTTTCCTCCAATATGTATATTTTAATACTTCTATTATTTTCATTAGTTTTCTTTTTTTTAGCATCACTGCCCTCTGGTGGTGGGAATAGGAGGTCCAGCCTTGTTCCTGAATTTGCTCCTGGATTTGAACCTCCAACCCAGTGGGGCGCAATCCCTCACACAAGCACTAGGCCACCAGTCATTCTTTTCATCAGTTTTCAAGGTTAATCCCTTAATTTCATAGGCAGTCATAAACTGCATTCCTTCACTGGAAATTCAAGGTCTGCTTCTTCTGAGTAAATCTTTGGGTTTGGGTCTTCAGTAATTTTTTGTTTCTCTAGACGTTTTATGGGAGCTGCTGATGTTGTCTGTTGTTTGGCTCACATCTTGTTTGAGCTGAAGGAGGTGCACATGTAGAGGAGGAAGTGCCTGTCTCTTTGGGTTAGGGGAGGATTAGACAGGTGCTGGAAAGCACATTGTGTCTCTTTGAGGAGGAAGTATTAACTAGGTGGCTATGTGGCTTAGGATAGGTGTTCCAAGTTTTTAAGTTGTGGTATTAATCATAGGAAGTCTTCTCTTCAGGTCTAGTAATGTGTTATGTGTTGGAGCTATGGGAGATGCAATTCTTCTTGGTAAGTTAAAGGAAACTGTATATTATTGATGAGGAGATTCCAGAGATTACAGTGCTTATGGGTAAGTGAGGGATATTGAATTTGTCATAGACTCTTATCAATTCTGGATATTATGTACAGAGAGTGCAATCCTTTCATTATTGTGCTTATAAAAGCAAATTCTTTCACTACTCAGAATTATTCACTTATTTGTTGGAGATGAGCTATTGTAGAGGCTGTCCAAATTAGAGGGGCTTCTGATCAAAGGGTGATATGATCAGAGAACATCAGAAAGCCAGGAGAAACCTGGAATAGACTGATTCTGCTTCCTCTAGCGAAGAAAGCAATTTTGTGTTTCCTTCCTTAGAAGAAAGAAGGAGCAAATACAACAACCTCTTGGAGCCTGCTGCTGGCTCAAGCAGTATTTCTGTCTCCGTGGAGCCTGATCCCTCTCTAGATGGCTAGGGTTATCTATCTGAATATCCATGCCACATCCTTGCAAAACAACTTCCAAGTGCCGTGAGTCTGGTTCCTATGCCTAAATTCCCTGGATTGGCCTGCTTTGGTAGGGGGAGAGGGCACTCTTAGCAATCAAAGAGGGGAGTCCACTTGTCCAGTTCATGGCAGCACTGCTTTACCCACAGATGAGAATCTGGGTGGGAATTCTGAAAAGCTCCTGCAGTACTTGAGACTGTGTCCTACTTCTAAATTCCTTGGGTTTTTCTGCTTAGGTAGATAGCTGGGCAGAGTTCCCATCCCAAAGAGAGAGTGAAGGTCTCTGAGGCAGAGAAAGGTAGGCTTCAACGGGATTCCACTGCATTTACCGTGGGCAAGAATCAGGATGATAAATCTGAAACACTCTCATTGTGCCCTGAGTTTGGGTTCTGCTTCTAAATTCTTGAGTTGTCCTGGGCAGGAAGAGGGTAACACAGCTTGCCAAAACTGGAGAACAACTTTAGAGAGGGGAGTTCACTGGCAAAGGGAAGGAAACATCTGTAGAGTCCTGCTGTTATCTCCACGGCAGAGAATCAGAATGGGAAATATGAACAGAATACCATAGTGCTGAACATTTTGGCCCTGTGTCTAAGTTTAAAGACTTGATCTCCTTAACAATTGCTCTCTGAGTTGCATAGAGAGAGGTCTAAGTAGGGGATCTCCTTGAAGTTGAGCCTTATTTTTTTTAAAGGAAGTGGAGATTTCCAAGTTTTCATTTGCTATTGTGCATGTCTCAAGGTAGGAGAAACAGGTGCAAAATATATGCTAATAATAGGAAATTGGAAGTCATAAAAAATGAAATAGAATGCATAAAGACTGATATCCTAGGCTTTAGTGAGCGGAAATGGACTGGCATTAAATATTTTGAACCTGAAAATCATACTATTACTATGTCTATATTTAAGAGGAGTGGAGGTGCATTCATTGTTAAAAGGACACTGCAATTCTTGAAGTGCAATTCTGTCTGTGATAGGATTATACTTATTCACATTCAAGGAAATCCTATCAATAAAATTATTATTCCAATTTGTGCATCAAACATCAATGCTAGTGAAGAAGAAATGGAAGAGCACTACTGATGAGTTCAGTCTGAAATTTGTCAAACATGCATTAAAAATATATTGATAATTATTGACAGTTGGTTTGTAAAAACTGAAAACCAAAAGGAAGGAATACAAATTGGGCAATATGGTCTTGATGATATAAACAATACTAGAGAATCCATAATACAATTTTGCAAGACTTGTTCATAGAAAATACCTTTTTCTGCTCAGGCGAACACATGAAACACATCTCTGTGTGGGAAGAACTGGAGGAAATTATGCTAAGCGAAGTTAGCCAATTACAAAAGGAGAAATATTGCATGAGTCCTCTGAGGTAAGTAGAAGCAGTATGGTGAGTATAAAAGAGAAAACGTCTGTACCATAACAGTTGTTCCAAGAAGTAGGGTAAGGAGAGGAGGGAGGATCAAACTCAGGGAAGTACACAGTGGATGCAACACAGTAATGGGAGAAAGATGAGGGGGTTGAGGGGATAGGGAGATAAAAGGGAGTTCAAAAAGGAAAGGATAACAGAGGGAACAGGGCAGTAATCTACCCGGGGGTGGCGGGGCAGAGTACTGGTCTTGTCTCCACAGATACCAGAGTGGGCAAGCAGTTTCTACCACAAAGCACCCAACCAGTAGGACAGCGTGGATGCATGGAAGGATACAAGAAAAGAGAGAGCTACAAAGCTGGAAGGAACCAGAGTCAGATGGACTCCTCTTCTAGAAGTGGGCATGGCAGAGAACAGGTTGGGGGAGGGGCCAGCATCCCACACCCACAGGGATAAAGACAAGAAGGAAGGAAGAGGAAGAGAGCTGGTCCACGCGCCACACCGACACATGATGCTCAGAGGACTATATCCCTCTGGAGATGGTATGAGCCACAGAAAGGACTGGGCAAACAGTGGTTCTTGGGGGCATAAGAGAAGGGAGGAGAGGGGGGTATGGACAAACACATGGATGGGGGAGGGGGAGCAACAAATGGTCTGGATTCAATGGAAAGGAGGGTGTGGGAGGCCTGGTCAGGATTAAGCAAGGACAAAGAATCTATGAGGAAACACAAACACCAAAGAAGGTGGAACAAGTTGGTGGGACAGGAGGGAGACAGAAGGGAATAGAGGAAAGAGCTAGAAGGCAAAGGGCACTTGCATAGGTCTAATATGGGTATGTCCATACATAAATACAACTATCTGTTATAAGGTGGGAATAACTTTAAGAACATATCTATAGGCCAAATATTAGGGCAGCAGGTAGATCTTGGGCCCTCACCCTGGTGCTCCCTCAATGCAAGAACACTTTGTTCTATGAATCTGTTATTCCTCGAGGCTCACTGGCCCAACATGATCACTGAAGTAAAATGGGTGCATAAGCAAATGTGGTGAAGAAAGATGATGGTGCTCAGGCATCAAAGGATATATCGCCTGGAGTCTTAAAAGCCTAAAGATAAACAATAGGCCATCCACTTGAGAAGAGACACACCCACACAGAAGAAGCACAATAGCCAGCGTGGTCACATGGTGGTGAAAGGTCTAGGCAATAGACATCAAATGGGGAGGGGGGGGACACATATCAATGTGTTCACACACACCCAAGGTGCCCACTGAGGATATGTGGGAGCATGAGCAAGAGTGGTGAAGAAAGCTGATGGTGCCCAGCTATCAAAAGATATAGCATCTGGGGTCTTAAAGGCTTGAGCATAAATAAGCAGCCATCTAGCTCAGAAGCAACAAAACCCACCATAAAAGAAGATCACTTGCCTGTGCGATCATGAGGTGCTGAAACTATCAGGCATCAGGCACCAAAGAACAGAAATCAAAATCAATGGACCAATTAACTCCCGATATCACTGAAGACAAATGGGTACAGAGGCAAACAAAAAGATTGTGCCCAGCTACCAAATGACTGAATGTCTAGAGTCTCAAATACTTAAAGATAACTGAGTCGCCATTCAGCATGGAGACAGCAAAGTCCACAGGGAAGAAGCACACCATCAAGTGTGATCAACAGGGCCCAAAGGGAGCAGATATTGAGCATCAAAGAACATGAATCAATTCATTATGAGTGAGGGGAGGGGCAGGGTGGGGACCTAAGGTCCACTGGTGGGTAATTGGCCACCCCCATACAGGGGAGCCACAGGAAGGACACAGACTAGTCAATGTGCAGCCAGGCAGTGATGATGCATACAAGTTTCCTCTAGTTCCTGAGGTCTTCCTACCCCCCAACCATCATGATCCCAACTCTACCTTGCAACTTCGGATGGACTGGAGAAGGTACACTAGAGGAGAGGGGGGCTGGAAATATGAGGAAATCAGGATGGATGAGCCCCCTTGGAACGGTGGTTAGATTGGAACTACTGGATGGGTGGAGAGAAGGTGGGGTAGAGATGGAACCATCTGCAAGGATCTACATATGACCTGTCTGGAGGATGGGCATGGGAGAGTGGGCTGAGGGAGGTGTCTGGCAGGGTAACATATGACAAAATAATAATAATTTACAAAGTATTGAGGGTTGATGGGAGAGAAAGAGCAGGGGAACAGGGACAGGTTGGAGGAACCGACACCAGGGGCTGGGGGAAAGGACGGATGTTTGGAGAATGATGATGGCAGCGGACGTGTGAGGGTTCTTATCACAGTATGTTTATTTATGTATTGAAAAAGTGATGTACGAGCCCCCAATAAAATGATTTTTATTAAAAAAAGAAAATACATTTTTCTAATAACACAAAAGTGATCTATAAATATGTACGTCTTCAAATGAAGTACACAGAAATAAAATAGACTATATTGTTGGAAGAGATTTTGGAGAAGCTCAATATCAGGAGTTCATGCCAGGCTAGGTGCAGAACATACCATCAATTACTCAAATGTAAGTTTAGGATAAAGCTGCAGGAAATTTAAATGAACTTATAAAATGTCAAATACAATTCTGAGTCTATCTCACCAGAATTTTGAGAACACTTTAAGAATAGATTTGGCATATTCTACACTAGTACAGAAGGCCTAATCAACTGTAAGAAGACATCAAAACATCATTCATGAAAAAAGAAAAGCATCATTCAAAAGGCAGGAAAGAAATAAAAAAACAATATGGAAGTCAGAGGATACTCTGAAATTTGTCTTTAAACATAAAGTATCAAAGACAAATGGAAGAAATTATTAAGTCAAGAACTCAACAGAATATTTCAAAGGCCAATTGGAGAAGAAAAAATACTATAAAGAAATGTACAAAGACCTATTGTTAGAAAACCCAAAGGGAAGAATATGTTCAGCATATCTTAAACTGAAAGAACCTAAAAAAAAATCAAGCCTTGAGTGGCAATAGCGAAAAATTTTATAGGCAAAATATTGTATGCAGGAAGGACCAAAAAGAAGATGGAAAGAATACACAGAGGCACTGTAGCAAAAAGAACTGGTAGATTTTCTACCATTTTAGCAAGTAGTATCTGAGCAAGAGGCAATGGTGTTGAAGGGAAAAGTTCAAGCCACACTGAAAGTATTAGTCCAAAACAACCATCCAGGAATTGATGTATACCAATTGAAACATTTTAGCAATTAATGAAGCACTGGTTGCACTTACTCCTTTATGGATGAAATTTGGAAGACACCTTATTGAATCTGTAATGAATATTAATGAATCTGTAAAAAAAGACACTTATTCAGCTGACTTAAAAAGATACATATTTGCCTAGTCTAAAGAAAAGTGATCCTTTTATAAATGCTCAAATTATAAAATATCATTGACATCACATGTAAGTGCTTTTATTATTTTAAGATCATCCACCAATGTTTGCAGCAGAAAATTGACAAGGATCTGCCAGAAGCCCAGGCTTAATCCAGAAGAGGATGTAGAAAAATGCTACCATTGTTGATAACTTTGAGAAAATTGGGAATTTCAGAACACTTCATTGTGTTCATGCTGAATTTTTACATGAATCATGAGGCATCTGTGCAAACAGAACATGTAAATACTGATCATTTAAAACCAGGAAAGGTGCGTGTCAAGGTTATAGCTTCTCATGCTGTTGTAAATGAACAGAGACATAGAGATACAAGAAGCACGCAGAATGAATCTGTAAAACAGCAGAGGGTACAGCTTGCTCAGGTATGTAGCAAAGAACTGAGGTGTGTCATCTCTATTTGTGCACAAATTGGAAATCTGTTACTAGTTACATTTACACAGAATATTTTTAATTTTAATGAGTAACTTTCTCAAAACAACATTGTCTTAAAAATCAGGTAATCTGATCCTGTAAAAATACAATCTATAAAGCAAAGAACAAGGACCAAACAAACTTCAGGATTCACACACAAACACACACACACACACACACACACACACACAAGGAATGTTTGAATTTCCTTGATAATCAACATGATCCATTTGCAAAACATGCTGACCTGAATGTGCTTCCCCAATGTCTTGATTTGTATCTAAGTTCTAGCTGTATTCCAGCTACACACTCACCATACTTATTCGATTTGTATGCTGAGAAAATAATCAGAGGATTTGAATTAAATAAAGAAGAATTCTGCATAAGGATTGGAAGTAAGCTTATGAACAAAATTTGATATGGGGATGACACCATTTTGCTTGCTGAAAACAAAAAAAGGATTTGAAAGTTGGGCTTTGAATTAGGAAGATCAAAAAAGGATTGATGTGTTTTAATTGTGGTGTTGGCAAGGAATATTAAAAGTACTGTGGACGGCCAAACAAACAAATATATCTTGGAAGAAGTGTGGCCAGAGTGTTTCTAGGATGCAAGGAAGGTGATGTTTTGTTTTATACACTTTGGAGAGACCAGTCCCTGGACAAGGCCATCATGCTAAGTAGAGGAGCATTGAAAGAAAGACAACCCACAACAAGGAGTATTGACACAGTGACTGCTAGCACAGGCTCATGCATAGTAACAATTGTGAAGATGGCAAAGAACTAGTGTGTCTTTCCATTGTACATGGTGTCACTGTGGATGCCAAATAATATGACAGCACCTAACAGCAATATAGAGTTGACAATACAAACTTTGAAAGACAGAACTCATATTTCCTGTTTAGTATCATTTTGATATTAAAGCATTTGCTACATTAGATAATGCATTGTTCAATGTTGTTTTCTTTAATGAGTTATTTGGCTATCTAGTTCTTTGGGTCGCAAGTTCAAGTTGTCAAATTTTCATCGAAGGAATGTACAATACGTTACATTTAGTCATTTAATTGCTGAATCTCCTTATGCTCTTAGTCTAGGAATAGAGGTTAGTCTTTACAACTCATCACTATATTGCTTCAAGTATACCCATTGCTACAGTGATTCAGCATTTGGCTGTAAACAAAAGGTCCCTAATGCTACCCTATGGGAGAAAAACTGACAGTTTGCCTTTGTAAAAAAAATGTACTTTGAAAAAAAATGTACTTTTGAAACCCAATGACAGAGTTTTCTAGGGACAATCTGAGTCAGAATTGACTCAATAGTAGTGGATTTGGTTTTGAGTTTATAGTGGCTTATAATTTCTATAAATTTATAGTGGCTTATAATTTTTATAATTTCCTTTTGTTTCAGGATGAGATTAATACTTTAAACAGGTGTCATATTTAACAATCTTATTATATCCTGATGATGGTAACATTAAAATATTTGTTTTTCATCTATTTCAATAATTGCATGATTATTCAGTAAAAAAGATTATGCAAGATAAATTATGTACTATGATCCAGTTATCAAAGGTTAATAACTTTATGATCAATCCTTTTGATTCTACCCACTTCATTAATCTAACACACACTTAAATCAGAATTATCATTATCAAATGAAAATGAGCACTTTAATTTTCCACCTAAACACTTAAATTTTTTCCAGTTACTGTTAAAGACAATCAATTTAGCCTTCATACTCCCTCCCATTGAGCCTAAGTAAATTCATAGAGAATCTATAAGACTGGATAGAAGTGTCCCTGTGAGTTTCCTCGACGGTCACCCTTGATGGGAGTTGAATGCCCTCACTTTTCCCCAATGAATGGCTGCTAACCTTCTGCGCCTCAATAATTAGCCACTGTGCCTTAGTCTTCATAATTAGCCCAATAGTACAAACCCTGAGTGAGGATGATTGCTCTATAGACTTGGTTTAGTACCAAGAAATCAGGATTGAAAAAATTATTCCAATTAATTGTTATAATCTCAAAATTTGGGAAAAACTTACCTACCTTTGGCAGTTACTTGATTTTGAAATTGCTTTCTTGCTTAATTCCTTTATAATATTGCCATATTTAAATCTACATATATTTCAGAAATTTCTTTCTATTAAAAATCTTTTTTTTGGGGGGGGGGGGTGATGGAGAGCATCACCGCCTCTGGTGGTTGTCGGTGCTACCCAGTGCTGCTCCTGAGAGCTGCCGCTGAATTTTGAAGCGCCAAGCCCATGGGCCGCAGTTCCACACTCAACCACTTAGGCCACTGGGGCTCAGCCCCCTATTAAAAATCTTTTCTAGTTACAACCTCCATTTAAATTATCTCTAACTTCTTTGTATTTATTCTTCTTATTGATATTTGTATTCCGGAGTTTATTATTTTGCCTTAGTTAACTCACATAATTTATAGATTTACTAAATTTTTACATAAACTAAAGGTAGAGGCCATTTATTAATGTGATTGCTGTGAAAGAAGGACCATTTATGTATTTATACTAATTTTCATTAATCGTAGCTACATTAATTTTATTTTACCTTCCCTCATAGGTTCACATAACTATCCAACATACAATATTGTTTTTTTTCCTTAATATGAATTTTCACTTTGTTGTTTAGATAAGAAGGTCTACAACAAATATAAGAATCAGAAATATTTTATGGGTTTTATTTGTATGGTTCTGTAGAATATTCGCATTGCTTCAATTCTTATAGAATTTCATTACATTTTCTTGTTGTTTCCAACTCATAGTGACCCTGTGACTGACAGAACAAAATACTGACCAGTTCAGTGCCATCCTTGCATTGTTCTGGTGTTCGACCCCATTGATGTAGTTACTGTGTCAGTCCGCAGTGTATAGTGCCTTCTGCCTTTCCACTGCTGCTCTACTTCATCACGCACGCAGTCCATGTCGAGGAACTGGTCTCTCCTGATGTGTTAGCCCGGGTGGACTAGAGAAACAAATTCATCAATATGCATATTTATATAAGGGAGATATTTATATACAAGAGGAATGGAATATTGAGAAAGCATCCTAACTCAGTCCAGTCCAAGTCCATAAGTCCAATATTAGTCCATATGTCCCATAACATTTCCTAAGTTCTCTTCAGATTCACAAAGCACATGCAACGACTCTAGGACAACACACACCAGTGGATGCAATCTCGTGCATCCAGTGGCGTTAGAAGCATTTTGGGGCTGGCAGGAGCCTCTCTGGGACTTCTCAAGCATCTCAGCACTGGCAGGAGTCTCCATGTGGCTTTTCCAACTTCAGAGGTCTGCTTCCATCAGGATAAGCCCATGTGGCTTCTCCTATGGGATATCTCACAGGGAATCCACGATGTGTCTTGTCAGCTGCAATGTCTCCCAAAGACTCAGCTTAAAGTCTCTCACCCCCATGGGGGAAATATTGGGCGAGTCCCCAGAATTCTCAGGAGAAATCATGCCCATACAGAGGTCTCACTGGTTATCTCCAGAATGACAGGCTAGACTCCACCCCTATACTTCCAATCATGAAATTGACACGACTACATGACTGCCACACCTGACAAATGTCTAAAGTATGTGAAATGAAGTCTTCTCCTCCTTGCTTCTAAGGGATGGTTACAGGTTGAGCTGCTAACCACAGTACAGCAGTTTGAAAGAACCAGCCACTGTGTGGTAGGAAGATGATGCTTTCTATTCCCAGGAAGCATTAAATTATCAGAAATCCATAGTGGCATTTCTACCCTATCTTATGAGTTATAATCAACTGGATGTCATTAAGTTAACTACCTATAGACTTCATTTATTTTAAGTTGGTTTATTATTCTTTGAAATGTTTACTTGCTAAGAAAAGCAAATTATTATTCTCCCAAATGGCATATATTAAAGTCTACTCATTAAAGTTCAGATCAGCTGAGCCCCAGTGGCGTAGTGGTTGTGCGCGGGACTGCGGCCCACTGGGATGGAGATTCAATTACAGCTCCCAGAAGCAAAGGTGGGCCTCCTACTCCCACCACCTGAGGGCAATGATGCCTAAAAAAAAAAAAAGAAAAAAGACATAAAGTTCAGATCAAATTATTCTCAACACCTCCTAACCTAGGTATTCTACTTACATTGTTGCTCTTGTGCCAGGATCTAGAGACTTGTACCAGTTTCTGGAATATATATATATACACATATACATATATATACATATACATACATACATACATACATATATGAAATACAGAGATTGCAAAGCATAACTTCTTAGAGTTATATCTCTACTGATTATCTTACAAAGAAACAAATGAACAAACACAAATAAAGCAATGCTCTTTGCTTATGAAAGCCAACATTATGTTTTTGTAGCTGTGGCATAAGGCATTTCTAGATTTACATGTGCTTAGATGTGCAAAGAATGATTTCTAATCAGTGTTGCTCCATTTCCCAAAAAGTCTGTCCTCTAAAGTTGTTTTTCTCTCACTTTCAAATGTCAACCCTCTAGCAGTTGTGTGTGAAAAAAAATCACCTGCTTAACCTAAGGTTGCTTCTTGCAACCTTGCATCTATTCAACTAACTTTTGCAATATATGAATTATATCTCAAAATAAAATCATATTTTCAAATTTCAGGGGAACTTAGGAATAAAGGCATATATTTATATCCTTAAGTAATCATTTGTTCCCAATCAAGTAAACAATGGAGAGACTGAGATTCAGGTCATTGACCAATGGAAATCATTCTCGTTTGACTACTGTTGTTAGTAGGATACACCTAGTGACTGTGTCATTAATTCTATCCACCTCCAGTTAAATAGTCTAGCTTCAAGTCAACCGTGAAATTGTATCTATTTAATTTATGTAGCGCACACTATTTAAAATAAAATATACTGTTTAATGTTCTATAATAAATTAAACACTTTCCTTTAGGCAACTTATGCATTACTATCTAAATGTCATGGATATATATTTTGAGGAATATTGTTCATCCTCCTTAAGTTTAATTTGTTTAAATTTTTAAATGATCACTACAACACTTCTGTTATTTATCCTAATTCTCAAAACATGACAATAATGCATTCTTATAATTCTTTACATATAAATTCAGAAATAAAATTCAATTCATGTGAAATAATTTATATTCTGCTAGAAATGCAGGGTAATAGCACATGACACCATCAAGAAAGGTTGTTAATAACTACTTGAGCCCTCCTTTAACTTACTAGAAATTCTAATATAACAAACAGCAATTCTGTTTTAGGAAAAACATTATAAAAATTATTATGCAAGTTTAAAGCAGAAAAGATTGCAGTCAAGTTACTTGGTTTCAACATAATTTAATTTTGTAATTGGAAAGCAGTCTGGAAAACATCTCATGTAGGTACAATCCTGTTTCTATTGAACATATTTATTTATTCATTCAACATGTAGGAGATCCTTGGCATTTATGATTACATGAGAAATAAACTGTACACTACATGATGACTTTAAAATATAATTTCAGACAATTTTATTTTTACGTGTGTATATAAAATAGGCTATTTACCTTGTTTCTAGACTTTACTTACTTTTATAAGCAAAATAAGAACTCTCTCTAGTTACACTTTTATTTTCATTTTATTTCAATAAATTCAGAGTATATAAAGGTGATCAGTTTATTCTTTATCCTGCGAGTATATATGGCTTTAGCTGGTTTGTGAAATCCTAAATATAAAACAATCTCATAGAATACATAGTAGAATACATAGCAATGTTTTCCAAGGGGCCTGGTGGCATAGTCACTAAGCACTCCTTTGTTAAGCAAAAAGTGGGTGATTAGAATTCAGGAGTGGTGCTGAGGAAAAAGAATGTAGCAATCTGATTCCATAATGATGCTACAGTTTCAGTGCTGACCTAGGTCTCCACATGGCTCCTCCAGCTCCAGGACTCTGGCTTCCTCTGTGTGTTTCCATGGGACTTGTTGTTGCAGTTATGTGCTATGCTGATTTCATGATTGAGATGTAGGGGTGGAGTCTAGCCTGGTAATCTGGAGATAGCCATTGAGTAGCCAATGGGGTCTCTGTGTGGGCATGGCTTTCACCTGAGGCTTCTGGGAAATCTCACATTATTTACCTCATGGAGATGAGAAGCCATCTCCCCAGTTTTGGGGAGCTAGTCTCTGGGACAATGAAATACAGACAAGACAAGCTGGCAGCATCCAAGGAGCTGGAGGAGCCGGAGCAGAAGGCATATGGCCTTACCCTGATGCAACCAGAACTCTGAAGCTGAAGAAGTCATGTAGAGACCCCTGACAGTGCTTAGTTGCTCCTACCACCACTGGATGCTGTTTATGGACCCTGAGCCCTGGAAGCAATGAACCATGGGGAGACCCCTGCTGGAGCCAGGATTCTGTGACTTTATAGACTGATATCAGGCATATGGGCTAATATCAAACTTAGGACTTCGAACTGGATAGGGTTGGGATGCTTTCTCAATGTCCCATTGCTCTTGTATATAAACTTTTTCCTTATATCCATATGCGTGTCTATGAATTTGTTTCTCTAGTCTACCTGGACTAACACACTTGTCTGCAGGAATGTCTAGCAGGGTGTGTATGTCTGTCTCACCTCCAGAGAGCTATTTATCCCCTTAGCACCTCCAAATCAGGTCATCAACCTGAAACCTGACTGAAAAGCTGAACACCACCTCATCACTTTTAATAGTCTTAAGTTGACAGCAGATTATGTAACTACCACAACAGTTCTGTGTCTTCCTCACAACGATTGCTAGGGGTGAGCCCATCATTACAGTTATTTTGTGAATAGCTGATGCCAAAATTCATTTTTTTTTTGTGAAGCTTCTATTTACCAAGTATGAAATCTTTCTCCTGGTACATGTTCAAAGGACACAAGATAATATCATGTCATCTTGTCTTCTAAGGAAAAATCTGGCTGTATTTCCTCCTAGACTTGTCTTTCTTCTTCTTTGGTTCATGGCATATTCCATAAACATCGAATTCAAAGGTGTCAATTCTTCTCCAGTTTCCCTTAGTCATTCAGCTTGTGCTTCTGTAATATTGTGTCAGGTATTGTCCAAGAATATTAGGATTAATCTGCCTGCCCCTATTGGACAAATAATTTTAGGATCAAGTGACTCATCTGCCTCAGTGCCAAATGGAAAAATCAAGTCCCACCTGCCTCTGCATTTTTATGGACAGCGACTCATTTAGAGCCTCCAAAGCTGTGAGTCCTCTCTTCTTCCTTTTGTTTGCCCACCTGTGGTTTTGACTTTCTCCTTATTGTTCTATCCTCCTCTCCTAACAGTCTTAAAATAGACTCCCTAATGCAGATGGAGATAAATTCTCTGGTTCCCTGCTACAGTCCATAACTCTTTCCTGGAAAGCACAGAATAAACTTCTCCTTTTCCATCTCTCTGGCCTAGCTTCGGTTAATCTTTGGGGTGAACTTACTACATGGTTGTGAAACCCAGGGAGGAGTGAGCTGTTTCTTAGATGCCCCATGCAGTTTTGGAGAGGCCCGGGGATAGATGGTAATACCCAACCCATGGTATTTCTGGTGACCCCCTCTGGTCTCTCTGTCTATAAATGCATGGCCATGAGAGAAATCGCCATCCACCACATGGTGACAGAGAAGATGTCCCTGTAAACCCTCCTGTCCTTCTTCTGTCCATAGGCAAGGATAAACAACTGGGATGCTGGTCCTTTGGCCTTGAATATTAGTCTCCAGAAATTAGCCATGTATAACCAAAATTCAAAGATTGATCCCTGGACACCTTTAGCGTGCCTCCTAGACTACCTCACTAAACTGGGGCTGATGTTAGACATTTGTCCAAAACATCTCATCTTGATTTCCACAGTCGAGCGGCCGCAGTACAATTTGGATAATGGGTCTTACAGGCTCAAACAAAGGACATTCGAGTTCAATATTTTAACCAATATAAGTACTTTCTGCCAAATGACTGAGAAATGGTCTGAAGTTCAGTATTTCCAGTCCTTCTTTTCTCTGTGCTCCTGCCCCTTTCCCTACAATTCCTGATTCCCTATCCAAATCCTCTTGGCTAGAGAAAATTCCTTCTCTCCTCCTGCTTCTTCCCCACCCCTTATATCTACCTTTTCTGACCAGCCTGAGCACCTTGCCTCCCTCCCCAGTCCATTGTGGCCAGGTGAAGACCACCTCACTTCCTCTTCTCCAGATCTTCCCACCTCGCCTGAGAAACCCAAGGCTGCACTTACCTCATCAGTTAGCAAGCATAATTGATCACAGATTCTCCCTCTTTGTTGTCCTCTTTGGGAAGTATTGGGGCTGAGGGAATAGTCCAGATTCATGTTCCCTTCTCTCTCACTGAGTTATCTAAGATTGAAAAGGCTCCTTTTCTAATGATCTCACCATATATTAAGGAGGTTTGATATTTAACCCAAGCCTATGATTTTTCCTGGCATGATATATTGGTTGTTTCTTCTACCTAACCACAGATGAGAGGGAAAACGTTTTTCTTCTTATTCAGCAGCACATTGACCAGATTCATTTGGCTGACCTTGACATGCCAGCCAGTCAGCACCAAGGCAGTTCCCAGACAAGAACCTGTTTGTGGTTATCAAATTGATAATCAAGCAGGGATGGATGAAGATGCCCTCAATAGTAAAATGCTTCACTGTGTCCTGGCTGGGCTTCACACAATTTCCTATTAAGTAGTCAATTTTAATAAACTTAGGAAGATCACTCAAAAACCTGATGAGAATCCATCTGCTGTTTTAAGCAGCTTAACTGATGCTCTAACCCAATACACCTGCTTAGATCCAGTTTCCCCAGATGGGGCTATGGTCCTTTCTACCCGTTTTATTACCCAGTACACACCAGACATTAGAAGAAAGCTTTAAAAGGCAAAGGAAGTCCCTCAACACCGGTCCAAGATTAAGTGACTATGGCATTCAATGTTTTTAACAGCCGTGATGCACAGACAGAATCAGCTGGTGATGCCTGGTCTGGCAGAAAGTAAATTTTCAAACAAAAACCTTAGTGGCAACCCAGCAGTCCACACACACCCCTACAGTCTCAAAGGAGTAGTATGGGGCAAAGGTGCATGGGAACAATGAACACCACCTGGTGCCTGCTTCAGTGTGGAGAAGGGCAATGGTCACAAAAGTGCCCCAAACCCAAAGCTCAAAGCAAACCCTGCAGTGTGTGGTCAAAACAGACACTTGGAATCTGTCATTGGAAAAGCAACATCTCTCTGTCTCCAAGTGGAGGGACTATCCTTCCAACTCCTGCCCCATGATTGACCCTATTGGGATTAGCCAAAGACTGATGGAACCCTGATTCAATGATCCTACCCCTGACTGTCACAGAGCCTAGGGTATACCTCAAGGTAGCAGGTAAGTCAATTTCCTTCTTAATAGTCATGGGGGCTAGCTTTTCTTTCCTTATTCAACACTGAGCAGTCTTTTTTCAATCTCAGTCATGGGTTTTGATGGCCTACCTGCCCGCAATGTAGGAGCCTTTTGTTTTGCTCCCTGGATGGTACACCTTGTACCCATTCCTTCCTTATAAACTCTTCATTCCCAGTCCCTCTGTTGGGAAGATATATTTTAAATAATTTAGAGACTTTCTTAAACCTTACTTCTTGTCTCACAATACTGCTACTCCTCCTTTCCATTTTTTCACCTGACATGGAAGATCTGGCTGTATAGGTCTCATTGCTTCCTGATGTTAACCAAATGTTATGGGACACCACCACCCTAGTTATTGTTACTCACCGTCACCCAGTTCTTATACGTTCAAGACCCAACTGTTTTCCCATCTCAGCCTCAGTTCCTCAATTCAGTAACACACAAAAAGGCTCATTTTTCACAACCGCATTACTCCTACCCACTCTCCCTACAACAATTCAATTTTACCAATAAAGATACCAAATGGTGCTTACTGCTTGGTCTAGGATGTTGGTCTAGGACACCTCAAAGAACCATTATCTGTACACACTTGGTAGTTCCCAACTCTTTTGTCGCACATTCCCCTTTCCATTACCTATTTTTCTGTCAATTTAAAAGATGCCTTTTTCATCATCTGGCTTGTCAGCATCTATTTGCCTTTGTGTGGGAGGACCCAGACACCCATGCAGCTTCCCAATATTTATGGGCCATCTTGCCCCAGTGGTTCTGAGGTTCTGCTCACTTATTTGAATAAGACCTTGCTGCTGATTTGCAGATATGTGATTTGTTGCCCTCTACCCTTCTGCAATATGTGGATGACCTCTTAAAATGCAGCACCTCCTTACACTATTCTAAGGCAAACACAGCTCAACTCCGTAACTTCTTAGCTTCTATAGCTTCTAAAGGTCACAGGGTCTCTCTCTCTCTCTCTCTCTCTCTCTCTCTCTCTCTTTCTCTCCAAGATACAATTATATTGCTTCACTGTTGTCTATTTAATCTTGTGCCTTAGCCCCACAACCTGGGGATTAACCCTGGACAGATGTCAGGTCATAAAGTACCTTAAACTAAGCAAATAATTTCCTTTCTTGACTTTGTGGGATTTTTTAGATGTTGGATCTCCAGTTTCTCCCTTATAGCTAAGTCATTATAAGACACAACAAGGTGACCCCCAGTAGCCCTTTGGACTCTCCTTCTGTGGCTTAGGAGGCTTTTATAAAGCTCCAGGAAATGTTTTCACAATCCTTTTTGCCATGTTTACCAAATTCTGATTAGCCTTTCTGTTCACTAAAGAGGAGCAGGGCATGGCAATCAGAGTCCTCATTTAGCCTCTGGACCTACTCTCCAATAGCATATGTATCCAAATAGTTGGACACAATGGCAGCTGTGCATCTGCACCTTGGCGGCTGCAGCCACCCTTACAAAGAAGCCCTTAAAAGTCACCTTAGGTTAAAGTGACCAGACATCCCACTTTTGGCAGAACAGTCCCCTCCCTTTTTTTTTTAACAATTTGTCCTGAGTTGCGTGTCAAAAAGTCCTGATTTTTGGAAAGAATGCATGACAAGCTAGGGAATGGTGAGAGAACAGGAAGAAATGGTGGGAGAAAAGGAAGGGAATATACAGTTTTCGGCAGCCATGTAGCTATTCAACAGGATACATGTTTTATATTATTTTTGTTAATTTTATAGTGTTAAACTTTAATAATAAATAATTGTTGGGAACTGATTATTGAGACCTGCTTATCAAAGTTTCACTTTTGATCAGTTGTTATAATTCCACCACCATTGTTTGGACTTAATGAACAATGGCATTTTTGGGCATTGGCAACAACAAAACACTTTGTAACTGTCTCTCAGATGATACACACCATCCTGTGTGCTGGTGCTCTTTAGACAAGTGATGTCAATAAATAACTTATTCAGATAATTTAGGTAATTTATGTATTTATTTAATAAATTTATGTATTTATTATGTATTATTATGTATTATTATTTATTATGTATTTATTTAATAAATTTATTTATTAAATTTAATAAATACATAAATTTTCTTGACTTTAGCAGACAGTACTCATATCGTTTATATTTTATAGCAGTGGCAAAAAGCCTAGCGCCAGCCTTGAAAGGGACACTTATGACTTACATTATGGCAAATTCAGAGGAAAAATAATAAAGTTAATATGTTATTATTTAGAAAGGAATATAGGATTAAAATTAAAATAATTTTAAGATATAGTTACTTTGTGACAATTAAATTAATTTAATTTATAAACTAACAATAAAATATCTTCATGTAACTATGTCCCTACTTATTGTGTTTTTAAGCAATAATATATAATAACTTATAATATAATTTTAAATTATTTTATTTGGGGGCACATCACTGTCCTCTGGTGGGAGTGGGAGACCCAGCCTTGCTCCTGGAGAACTGTTGCTGGATTTGAACTGCCAAGCCAGTGGACTGCAGTCCTGCACTGAACCACTACGTCACCGGGGCTCAGCCCCTTAAATTATTTTGTTTATACTTTTAACATAATGAGTAAGAAAAGAGGATACAATGATCTAAGAAGTGAATTTTCTTTTATTAAAGAAAAACAAAAGCGATTACATGGCAAAATGTAAGAAATGTAATGATTAATTTTCTATTTCACATGGTGGTTAGAATGATATTTCAAAGCACTTGAAGACACAGAAACATAAAAGATATTTAAATACTGCTGCATCTTCCTCCAAAATTCAGGAATTTTTTCAGAAAACATCTCATGGAGACGAAAAAAAGAAGTTAGCATTAGCAGAAGGACTTACCTTTTCATGCTATTAATTACAATAATTTCTTCAGCTCTATGGACTGTACATCACAAGTCATCAAAAAGTTATTCAACAAAAAATTTGACTGTGCTAGAGCAAAATCCAAGACAATTGTGTGTAATGTGCTTTCCCTATACGCATTTTCAGAATTAAAAAAATTCTAGGAAAAGTTAATTTTATACTCATATATTCTGACGTATCTAATTCTAATCATAAGGGTATAAAGTTATTCCAACCATTATTAGCTTCTGTGATTCAGAAACTGGAATAAAAATTAGAATTTTAGATTTCGTTTCTTTGCCCGGCAAAACTTCTGAAATAATTTTAAGTTCCATTATTAATATTTAAAAAAATTAAAACATAAAATGATTGCATATTGGGCAGACAACATGAATGCAAATATTGCAGGAAAAGCAAGAAGAGGTACAAATAATATTTTTAATAAGTTAAAGAAAAACTTTAGCAAAACATTATTGGTGCTGGCTGTGCAATGCACATAATACATGATGTCATTCAAACAGCTGCTGACTTGTTGCCTATAAATGTGGAAAACATTCTTATTAAAATATATACTTGGGCTGAGCCCCGGTGGTGTAAGTGGTTGAGTGCGGGACTGCAGCCCGCGGACTTGGCAGTTCAAATCCAGCTGAAGCTCTCAGGAGCGGTACTGGGTAGTGCCCCCGACCACCAGAGGCAGTGATTCCTCCCCCCAAAAAGATTTTATATATATATATATATTTGTATTTATATATATACACTGTGCTCATTGAAATGCTTAAGGAATTTTGTGAAACTGCGGGAGTCAAATATCAGAAAATACTTGGATACAGTAAAACATGCTGGTTAGCTCTTTTGCCAGCTGTTGGAATAATTTTGAAATTATACAATTCTTTGAAATTCTACTTTCTATCACAGGATAACTGTCCTAGAATTTTAGAAGAGTTTTTTGAAAAAGAATTTTCAAAAATCTGACTAGATGTTGTACACAATCAAGCAGCTCTTTTTCAAAATGCTATAAAATGTATTGAAGATGACAAAATTTCGGTAATTAAAGTAGCAAATGAAGTTAATAATTTAAAATTTCAGTGTCAAGAGCAGTTAGAAAATAATTTTCTTCAGCTAGAAGAACAAGGTGTATTAAATCGTGCAGATATCATGAATCACATTCAAAAGCTCTATAGTAACTGCATAGATTATTTAGAAGAGTGGACGGTACATTACAATGATATTGAACGTTTTCTTCAAGTTACATTAAAACAAGAACTTACTTGGAATGATATCCAAAAATCATTCAATCATATCACTCAAAATTTCCCATATAGTAATATCTGAAAATGAAATTTTTAATGAGGTATCGTTATTAAAAAATATATTGGTAAGAAAAAGGTTAAATCTTGGGCATCAGCAAAAATCACAGTAGAGAACAAGTGGTTAGAAATATTTCATCATTTTGAAACAAACCATGTTCTATACAATAATGCACTAAAAATTGTGGAATATGCGCTGTCCTTACCAGGAACTAATGCTGCTACTGAACACATTTTTCCTATGGTAAATAAAGTGTAGACATCAGAAAAATCACAATTAAGTATTGAGACTTTGAAAGTCATTTTATGTGCAAAATATAATTTCACAAATTCTTGTGAAAAATTTCATAACCTTTTAAACAAGGACATCAATCTACTAAAAAATTGACTCAAATGAGAATTATGCCAAAGAATAAAATAATACTATAACTGTTATTGTATTATATTGGTAAATTGTACTTATGTTGAAATTAAAATAAATATATTACAATACTATTTTTGAGTTCTATGAAAATTTTTTTGCTCCTTATAGACCAAATTTTTTTAGGGGGGGCATCACTGCCCTCTGGTGATGGGAGTAGGAGGTCCAGCCTTTGCTCCTGTGGAGCTGCTCCTGGAATTGAACGTTCATCCCAGTGGGCTGCAGTCCTGTGCACAACCACTACACCACCGGGGCTCAGCCCTAGACCAAATTTTTAATCAAGAACAACCCCCCTCCTTCCATCAATGGTGTCTCACTTTACCAATGTTAAAATCTGGTCACTTTACCTTAGGTTAACACTTTCAGACCTTTTCTATTCACAGGCTCCAGGACTCATTCTTCTCCTCATTTCCTCCAGGCAGGATGCAGGAAATGCCCTTGCTGTTTCTTGAAAATCCTGATTTAGGCCTGCACCAACTGTCCTCACTGAATCTAGCTACTCTACTTCCAAGTACTGCTACTGTCTCCTTTAAGCATTATTCATGCCCACAGGTCATTGAGGAGCTCACCAAGCCCTGATCTGGCCTCCTGGATCAAGCTTTATCTAATCCTGACTTCATTCTTTTTGTAGATGGAAATTCTCACATAGATCCCCAAGGGCACAGACAAGCAGCATATGCATTTGTTTCACTTGATAAAACATGGGAAGTAATGTGTCTTCCCGAAGGCACCATCTCTCAAAAAGCCAAATGTATCACCCTTACCAGAGCACTCCATGTAGCCAAAGGGAAATCAGCTACTATTTACACCGACTCCAGATATATTTTTTATTATCCACTGGCAAGCTGCAAGTTGGAAAGAAAGGGGATTTCTGTTCTACTAAAGGGCTCCCCATTGTCAACAGTAAATTAATTTCTCGCCTTTTAGAAGACCTTTTACTTCTGTTTGAGTGGCTATCATCCTCTGCAAAGGGCACCAGACTGACCCTCCACAGTCACGGGCAGCAACGATAAGGCAGATCCTATAGCAATGTGCTTTTCTCCGAACCCCGAGCACCCTGCTCCTATGATGTTTTTAACTTGACCTATCATTGAGCCCTCATATACCTTTCAGGACCCAAATTCCCTCATAAGTGGAGGAGGCAGGGTCACACCAGAAAGGTGGATCACACTACAAAACAAGCTAGTTCTGCCCAATTTACGGAGACTGGGTATTATTCAGAAAATGCACCAATCACCACAAGGCTAGGTCTGGACCTTAATTTGTTTTTTGTTTTTTTGACTTATAGAAATTTGAGGCTTAACTCACTTTTTACAGCCAATTTTTTATTCCCTTTTTTGGGCCTAATCCATCTAGATTGTAAGCTCCTCTTGCCTGATATGTAAACCAGTAAACATTCAAGGAGATTTAAGCCCCAACGAAATCTCATCAAATTCAGGGTTACCGGGCTGGTCAGGACTGGCAGATTGACTTCACCCATATGCAATTTCTCATATGCCACCGCATAAGAGCATTAAGTTTCTTTTTACCATAGTTAATACCTTTCCAGGCTGGTTGGAAGCCTTCCCAACTAGACGTGAAACAGAAGTTACCAACATTATTAACGATATCATTCCCAGATTTAGCCTCCCCAACTCCATTCAGTTGGACAATGGACTGGGTCCAACAGGTTTCTGTTGCCCTGGATATAAAGAGGAAGTTTCATATACCATACAGGCCGCAGTCTTCTGGAAAAGTAGAGCATATGAATGGCATCATAAAAAGCCATTTTTAGGGGGCTGAGCCCCGGTGTGCGCGTACTGCGGCCCAGTGGGTTGGAGGTTCAATTCCAGAAGCTCCTCCACAGTAGCAAAGACTGGGCCTCCTACTCCCACCACCAGAGGGCAGTTATGCTCCCCCCCCCCCCAAAAAAAAAGTCATCTATCAAAACTGCCATTAGAACTTCACAAGTCCTGGGTGAACCTGCTGCCTGTAGCCTTAGTGCGAATTCACGCAGCTCCCCGATCTTCCTCCTTTTTAAAGCCCGTTTGAGTTAACGTATGGCAGGTTTTTCCTCCATAAAAACAACTTGCCAATACAGGCTCCTCCTCTAGCCTCTAGCCTCGTACTTACTTTATCTTTCCCTCCTAAGACAGCTTCTTCGGGTAAATGTCAACCGGTGCCTGCCCAGCCGTGACCCTGAGCAGCTGGACTCCTCCATTACTGCGCGCGCGGGAGATTCAGTTCTTCTTAAAGAACTGTGACTGCAGGCCCTCCAGCAGAGGTGGAAGGGATTTTATAGAGTGATTCTTACTACTCCGGAGGCAGCTAAAGTACTCGGGCATCCCAACTGGCACCATCTCAACTGGGTCATGCATCAGTTCCAAGACATGAGCCCTCACACTCCACCCAGGTCCTGGGGCTCACTGTCTTCATTATACTAGGTTGCCAATGCCTGTCTCTTAGCAGGGCCTTCTATCTTACCTATGTGTGGACATTTAAGGCAAAAGCCATAGGCAAGGAGGTTAACAACCTCATCACCTATAACATCAGAAATAAGGATTTTTCCCCAAATGGTTGTGCGGCTGTCTTAACCATTCCCTCTCTCAAAAATTATGTCAGTGGACATAAGTGGAGGACCGTGGTATATATCCTTTTTGATCAGACTAAGTCATACTGCAAAAAGTGGCCAGAATATGATGGTTGCCCCTACAAATCTTGTTTAATCTACCATGTGGAACTACGGGATGGAGAAGATTGGCGGCTGACCCCTTAAAGCACATCCAGTTTCCCGCTCTGGTTCTCACTCTCATTACAAGTCACCATTGTGGACTACTGGATCAGAGATGCATACCAGGGTGGAAGGGAAATTTTATTATGCTACCATAGTAGCATAATGGGCTTCTCTTACCCAATGAGTTCTTTTAGCATAAACCAGGAACTCAGCTGATACCCCGGTTCAAAAGTTAACAGATATCCTGAAGGCTGAACAGACACTGCAGAACAAGCTCCCCCAGAACCCCCAATGAGTAACACCCACATCATGTTTACAAATAATTCAACATACTATTTCTGTTTTAAATGCAGCCTCTTCTTTAGGAAACTTTTCCCACTGCTTTTTAAAATTTTTTTTTCCCCCACTGCTTTTTATGTGCCTTTCTGAACCAACTTTGTTAGCTTCAGTCCCAATGAATTTCTCCACTCTGACCTCTTGCCCAGAGAGGGATTGTGCATCCACTCCCTAGCATCCCTGTATGGGAACCTATCACTTCACATTCCTTCTTCCAGACCACCACACCAAGTCCCTCACCAGAGGACCAGTTCACAGTAGGTGTGCTTCTAACACAGCTGTGTCATCCATGGTGTTTGTTCCCAAAGGGTGCTTATTTTTGGTGTAATGGCATCTTACCCAGTCTGTGTGTGATTTCCTACTACTATAGTTCCCCAGTTCATTTTCTTTGGGGAAGATGAACTTGCATGTTTGCCAAACTCACACACAGTCTCCCACCAAAAAAGGCTGCTTTCTTGGCCATAATGGTGGACTTTGGCTTAACTTCTTCAATCACGCTTCAGGATTCACTGGTGGGGCCTTAAGCCACAGGGTGATCCAGACATAGCACTTTGAGAAGAAGCTCCAGTTGCCTCTGGATTCCACTTGCCTCCCTTTAGCCTCCCTACCATGGCAGCTCACCTCTTCAGCATAGGTAGCTCTCCAGCCCTGAAGGGCCTTGAATCTCCTAACCATAGAAAAGGGCAGCACCTGCATGATCTTAAGGGAAGAGTGCTGCGATTATGATAATGAATCATGGCTAGCAGAACAAAGCAGAGAGACCCTTAATATATTGGATGCAGCTCTTAGAAGAAGCCACTGGGGAGACAATGCCTCGCTACTTACTTGGTTCCCAAATCCCCTTGTAACCAGGGTCCTTCTTTTAATTGCACCACTTGTGGTTATATGTTTCTTGTTACTAATAGCCTCTGTTTTTTTTTTTTCAAATTTCTTCAGAACAGGATAAGGGACACAACCAACTTAACTATCAAATGGCTTCGATTAGACTTGTACACCCCCCTGCCAGCTATGGAGCCTGAACCTATGCCTTTATTCTCACATCACCTACATACAGCAGGAAGCAGTTAGATAGAGTAACATCACGCCATGTGTCATTAAGAAGGGCTGGAATGTAATGTTGGGTCAGGTACCAGTCAGAGGACATTAGAGAAAGCCTGTGTGCTCCTATTGGACCAACAATTCCAAGGGCTAGTGAGCCATCTGTCTTGGCCCCAGACAACATCAAAGCACCACCTGCCACAGAAATCTATTTAGAGCCCTCAAAGCTGTGAATCCTGTCCCCATCCTTTTTGTTTGCCCACTAGTGGTTTTGACCTTTCCTTTATTGTTTTAGCCTCCTCTCCTAACCAGTTAAAACAGACTCTCCAACACAGAAGGGCATGGATTCTTTGACTCCCTGCAGGAATCCATGAATCTTGCCCGGAAGCACAGAATAAAAGTCTTCTTTTCTTTCTCTGGTCAGAATTCAGTTAATCTTTGCAGCAAATTTGCTAGCTTGGGTATCATGTGATTGAAAGTACTACAGCCTGGGTCAGGGATATCTCCATCCTCAAAGTGATAACTTTGCTCTTTCACATCTCAAAAAAATCTTTGTAGTAGATTTGCCTTTCTAGTTATTGGTTTATGACCTTGCTGTAGTAAGCATTTTTGCATGACTATGTGAATCTAAAGAGGAATTTAAGGACTAGCATGGGACTTATGGGCTAATATTGGACTTATGGACTTGATCTGAACTAGGCTGGAATGTTTCTCAATATACAATTGCTCTTCTATATAAACCTCTTTCTTAACACACACACACACACAAAGATGCTTCAGTCTTATTCCTTGTTAACTCTGTAGGGAAAGTCTACTCTTCCCTTTAGTGTCCTTGTGAGTTGGAATCACTTGGAGATCAATGTTTTCTAAGGAGCTGAGTCCTCAGGTTTGCTAACTTGATGATAGCCTTGAATTACCCAGTTGTCCATCATATATTCAGGACCTACTGCAGTCATTGGTATACAGATAGGTAAGTTGGGATATGTGTTTTCTCTGCTTTTTGCCAATCAATAGAATTCAGTCTGCCTTATGACTTAAAATGCATATCATGCAGGAGGCTCTCAGTTTTCCTGTTGGAAGATTTGAGTAAGTTTAATATAATCAGCTGGGTTATAGAATCTCATATTAAGGGTATATTTAGAAGACAGTGGCTCCATGTTACCCCATGATAGGTGTGTTTCACTTTGTACTGAATAAGGGACCTTTCTTTTATTGAGGGTAGTTCTGCTGGTACTTAGTCTTCTAGTATTTCTATATCTTCCGACTGACTGACACAAATTTCAGTCAAGGACAAATGCAGGTAAGGTCCTGCAGGTTGGTCCAGGGGTGTCATAACAAGCACACAATTCTGAGGGAATTGTCAGGTAATGACCAGAGGAATTTAAGCCAGTGACTGTGGACGGCAGTCCTCTCTAAACCTAGTGTTCAGAATTACAAGTTCTAATACAACTCCAGAAATTTAAATTTCATTTATTATTTCTTCGGTTACATAGCTTCTAAGCAGAATTTTATTCAATATTCATGTATTTGAATTTTTAATCCTTTGGTCTTTCTATTGCTAATTTCTTACTTTATAGAGTTGTGATTTGAAAAATGGAGCCCAGGTGGTAGAGGGTTATATATTTGACTGCTAAACACAAGGTAAAAATTAAAAGTTACCAGCAGCTTCATGGGAGAAAAATAAAACCCTTTACTTCTATAGAGTTGTAAAATCATGGAAATTCATTGGAGCAGTTCTACTCTGTCTTATAGAATCAATATGAATCAAAAGGAACTTAATTTTGGGTATGATAAAATGCTTGAAAATAACTCATTATTTTTTAAAAAATTATCCAGGCTCTGGAGCCTAATCTAGTTTATGCTAGAAAACATTATACTTTTACTGAAAAGTAGTGTGCATACTACTGTTGTAAGTAGTGTGTACTGTAAGTCTATGAGTTTAGGTTGATTGATTGGTTGTTTTGTTGAGTTCAATTTTTAGTCTTTGCTTAGCTTTTTTCCAATTAGTTTATTTTTAATCTGTAGTCATGTATCAGTCCTCCAATTATTATTATTATTATTATTGCTCTTATTATTCTTATATAGTTGTCTATTTCTAACTTCAACACTGTAAAAGTTTGGCTAGTGTATTTTTAGGAACTTTCACTGGGTGCCTTAAATGCTTAGATTTAAAACAAAAAATGCGTATATTTTATTATGACTTTATTCTCTTGTTAAATGGAACTTTTAATCTTTATATAAAGAGTTTCCCTATCCCTCTGCTAGGTTTTGCCTTAAAAATCATGTCTCAGAAAATAAGATTACTTCTTCTGCTCCATTCGGAATTTTGTTCACTTGATACATTCCTTCCATCCTTTGATTTTTAATGTTTGTATTTGTGTTTTTATGTCATTTTTCAGCAGCATATTGATTGCTATTGTATTCTGCTTTTTTTCCCTATGTCTTTTGATGGGTACATTTCATTTATTTACATTCAATATAATTATCAAATGTATATATACATTTATTGTTCTCATCTTACTGTGCTTTTGTGTGTGTCTTTTGTGTGTGATGCCAGCTTCTTTATTCCATATAAATGTCTGCACACAGTTAAATTTGCGCATATGGTTTCTTGTAATTTTCTTTACTGCTACTGTTTTCGTGTTTACTAAATCTTTATAATTTTCTTTTTTATTTTGATAAGGTTTATTTCTTTTCTTTGAGATTAAACTGTAATTCATTTATACCCAATTTTATAATAGTATGTTCAGTCTTGAATGCTATTTGACGTCCTTTCAATTGGAAAATTCTTTAATAAACTAATTCTCCTGTTTCCTATGTAAATGTCTCCATTACAAATTGACATCTCTGCTTCCCTATTTTTCCTTAGTTGTGTTTTACTGTTAGGTTTGGGGATGGTTTTCTTTGGCTCTGGCTTCCCTATGCAGAAAGAATTCACATGGCAAAAGTATGATTGCAAGTCAAAGTAAACTTTTATGAATGAACATGCAGCTCTAAATACTACATTCTCAAAAATAAGACTGTGTCATCTCCAGAAAGCATGAAGTCACCATGGCAAAACGTGCAGCGAGAACAGGAAAGGTGGTATGGTGGAACCAAAAGAGGGAGAGAATGTGCTATCTCTGGAAGGAGGGAAGAGACAGGGAAGAGGGTAGAAGTGGAACCCAAAAGGGTGACTGAGGCTATATCATCCATGTAATGCCTTCCTGTCCTGACTGGTCTCCTTCTACATACACTTGGAGGGTGTAGTTCTGTGTATTGGTGGATTCTTTGTGAATGTGCTCAAGCGTGGTGACGTGTAGTATTGCTGGTTTTACAGCATATGCCCAACTTTGAGCGGGTGTACACAAGGGTGTTTGTGATGCCGTGCTCCTTACTGTGCATGTCCAAGCTTTTGGTTTTAACTGCAGATGTCCCTTCCCAAAGTCTTCTATTTTTTTTGCACATTTTATTGTGCTTTCAGTGAAAGTTTGCACACAAATTAAATTACCACTCTACAATTTCTACAGAAGTTGTTCAGCAATTTTGATTATAGTTTCACACAGTAAACATTCTGATATTCTCACTATATCTGTTTGGGTTGTTTCCTGACTAGTAATCTCATTTCCCTCTTCAGTAAGGTGAGCCGTGGTGGGGAGAGTGTGCTGTACTTGGAAAATGCGGTGGACAGAGGGAAGGCATGTTCTGCAGGAGAAAGACAAAGCTTCTCATCCCATAAAGCCTTATTATCTCAAGCACTCACAGGAGCGAGCCTACCCTGTCCTGCAGGGCTGCTACAAGTCCCACTTGGCGAGATGGCAGGGAGTTTGGTTTGGTTTAGAATTTCTCTACTTACTCATTGCCTTCTCTGCCGCAGAGTAATTTCTGACTGCTTTAATTCACAGTGTATTATATGTATTTTTATTTGAATAAATCATTTTATTGGAGGGCCTGTACAACGCTTATCACAACCCATACATATATTGTGTCAAGTACCTTTGCACGCCTGCTTCTGCCGTCATTGTCCAAACGTTTGCTTTCCATTCGAGTCCCTGACAAAGCCTTCTTATGTGTACTTGATTTCCTTTTGAAAGGGATACATTTATTTTTGACATGACCACTTTATTTTCATTGATCTTGTCCAGCTAATTTTCATTTAGCTGGTATTTCGTGAATATGACTACTTTTCCTTAAGCTTTCTGCCTATTATTCTAATTCTGGGTTCACATCTGGGTATTATTGTCATGTGCTATATATATATATATATATATATATATATATATATATATATTAATATCACCTGCATTTCTTCTCAGAAACTAAAGTTAGTTTTATTTGTTCATTTTTTGTAACAATTTTTGTTTTATGAGCTTCTCTCCAGATTCTGTCCTTGTCTTCAGTGTGGGAAAATTTGATTGTGATATGTTGTGCCTATTTTCTTTTTTTGGGGGGGGCATCACTGCCGCTGGTGGTCGTGGAAGCCACCCAGTGCTACTCCTGAGAGCAGCCGCTGCATTTGAACCTCCAAGCCCGCGGGTCACAGTCCTGCACTCAACTACTTACGCCACCGGGCTCAGCCTGTATTGTGCCTAATTCCTTTGGGGGTATAACTTGTTTAGAATATTGTCAGCTTCTCTAATGCATCTCTTCTCTTCTTTAGAGTTGTTGTAGAAGTTTTCTTCTTATAAGTCCTAAATGACTTCACTCTGCTGTTTGCTTATCTCTTTCTATTGCGGAATTATTTTCACAAGTACATTATCAATCTAGAAAGTATTCTACAAATTCCATAGACTCTTCAGATTTTTTTGGTGGGGAGAGGGAATGACCCCTAAATTAGATCAGTATTAAGAGATTTATTTTCAACATCACTTATTTAGCTTTCAATGATTAAGTTCTACTATCTTGTTCTTTTATTACATTATCTATTTCTAAAATCTTAACATTGGTGGCTTCTATTTTCTCTTTTTTCTAATGTTCTAATTTTAATCAATTTCCCAATTTGTACTTACAATTTTCTGAAACATTCTGAACTTTTGCCTGTGTTTTTCTTGCTTTCTTCTGTAGCATTTTCAATCTTTATCATATTTCAGCAATGTACATACAATTCTTTTGAATTCATTTACAAATAATTCCTCTCCATTTGTTCCTAAATGGAAAAATCTTCTGCTTTTGTTTTGTATATTTCGCTTAGTAATTTTGTATGGTTTTTGGTATAGACTGTAATATATGTTGTTTTGCATTCATAATGCTGTGCTAAATTAATATTTGTTTGGTGGTTGTATTTTGGAGAGACCTTAGGCAGTCACCATCTATCTCCTGGGTGCTATAACAGAGGAGGCAAATGTGAGATAATAGCAATTATTTGCACGTTATTCAAGTACCACAGTTGAGGGGATAGTTGCCTGGTGTTGGCTGATATCGATGAATAATTAATTCAATAGATGTGGTTGGAGGATGTAGAGGTGTGGCTGGTGCATGCTAGTATGATTGCTGGCTATATTCAGGTGGGACAAAGCAGAAACAGTGGGGGACAAATGCAGCAAAAAAGAAAACAATAATAATATGTTTTAAAAAATGAGTAGATAAAGCAGGCAAACTGAAAAATAGAAAAGGAAAGAAATGATTTTGATAACTAAATAGATAGGAGAGAAATGGAATAGGAATTAAAGAAGGAAAATATCAAATAAGCAAAACTATGAAGAGGAAAAAGAAAAAGAAAGTAAATAGAAAAATAATGAAAGGGAAAAGAAGAAAAGGTAAATAAACTCATTCCCATGAAGTTAATTCTGACTTGTGAGAAACCTCTGAAACAGAACAGAACTGTCCCTCTGCATTCCTGAGATTTCAAGTCAGACTGTAACAGACAGCCCCATCCTTCTCCCTCAGAGGAGTTGATAGGTTTGAAGGGCTGACGCTGAGCTTAGACACTAAATGAGTAGGCCGCTATGTCACCAGAACTACTTAAAAAAAAAGAAATAGAAGAAAAAAAGAAAGAAGAGAAATAAGTTGTTTTAAAAATGAAAGAAAACAAAATAAAAAAAGAAGAAAGCTAGAGTAGGGGAAGGATCTAATGATCATGATAGGCCCATTGTGGATTGGCATGCTTTATGTGCCAAGGTGCTCATTGGGAAAGGTGTGGGAAACCAGGTTTGAATGGAGTTTCTGATAGCCTATCTAATGTTTGGGATCACAGAATAGATCTTAGTTTGTATCGGTTCAAAAAGTTACTGTGGTTAGGTTCCTTATTCCCAGGAAATTTCTTTTTTCCAATCCTACAGGGTAGCGAAAGGTCCTGCGGATGACTATGGAAGGGGTTCTTGTCCACGAGGATCACTTCTAGCACAGCTCCTTAAGCTTGTCGGAAGAGGTTTTTTTAAAAGTTCTCCAGACAGGGGTAAGATACAGATATGCAAACCTGATCTCGTGCAGAGCTGAAGTTTTTGATGGTAGGGAGGTGGCAACTGGTCACTGGGTGATGGAGGTATAGGATGACCAGTCGCCTGTCAGCAGACAGTAATTGTCAGCCACCAGTGTGAGCACTTCTTTTGGTTGAGCAAGCAAAGGTGATTATCAGAGTACTGTTTTGATTGAAAGCTGATTTTGAAATTTCAAAGTCCCATCAGAAAAAGCAAGTCGGCCACCTCTCTTACCATGTTCATTCAGCTGTTTCTCCTTGTTATTAGCCTACTTCTCTGTTCATCCCTGTGAAGAACAAGTTCTAAGATTAATATTCTTTTACCTGTTTCATGTGCCCTCACATATATTCGTTATAGAGGATCTGTTTCAGTTGTCTATCTACACCTCCAGCAGAAATGTTTTAACTTTGTGATTAATGCCAGATGAAATGATATTTTTAGCCCCTTCCCTCAAGTGGGTAGTGACCAAGAGCATTTCTTCAGGCACTTACTGACTGCCTGGATCCCTTGAACTCCGCTTGTCCTTTAATTAGGTTGTTTTTCTTTTTCTTGTTGAGGTATTGAAGTTTTCAATAAATTTTATAAACTTGTGTCCTGTATAGCATTGACAAGCAGTCTAAGTTTATTTTCACTCTCTTGAAGAAGGCTTTTGAAGTACATGAAATATAACTTTTAGAAGATCTAAGTTATCTTCAGCTGATTGTGCATTTTAAATTATATTTGATCATTAATCCCTTATCTCAGGGTATTTAAGTTTGTCCCTATTATTGTTTTGATGATAAGTGTAGGTGTTTGATCCTTCCTGTGTTAGTTTTTGCTTATATTGAGATATATAGATTATTGATTTTTCTAAAAATGGATATACAATTTTGCCAGAACTCTTTGATAAAGAGATCATCTCTCTTTCAGTTAGTTTTAGCCTCTGACAAAGTTCAGGAGTAGATGTATATGAGTTTGCATCATATATTTTTGAAAACATAGTTTAAATGTTTTGGTTTAACACTAATAAAATTATTTCTAATAATAGGTAGCATTGACTCAGGAGATCACTCATATAGATATATATTTTTTCTTAAACAGTTTTATTGACATGCAATAATATATATAATACAATGGCTTAATCCTATTAAAATGAATTTTGAAAGTATCACCAAATCAATTTTGTAATATTTTCTTAGTCTTGCACTCACAATTATTAGCTCCAATTCTTGTCACACTCACCTGCCATTACCCTAAGAAACTATTAATTGAGTAACTCTATATATATTTACCTGTACTTTATTTCATATACAGAAGACAGACAGAGAGGAGAGGAGAGGAGATAGTTCTCAGATAGAAAGCATAGGAACATCTCTTCAGCACCTACCTGACAAAGTCCACTAAAGGATAGCCTGCACTTCCTAGCAGCAAGAACATAAAGATAAGTAGATCCAACTTTCTTCATGTGTGAGAGCAGCAATTCCTCCAGATGAACTCTACTTTACCATTGGCCAGCAATATGAACCTCTTCTTTGACAAAGGTGATTCATCCTGACCCCAGAGGCAACCCAAGCAGCCAATCCCAAAACTGGGCCTCCGAGAAAATGTTCTGTGGGCATCTTGGTCCAAATGTAATCAGAACACAAATTGAACTGTTCGTCTCCACTCTCCTCTTTCTCTGGCTTCCCTGTCTTGCGTTCTGGTGCTCTCCTTTGCCACTTACCCCACTTTCCCCACAGAGCACACAAGTTACTGGAATGAGACAATCAAAAATGAAGTTTCCCACTACAAGGCGGATATAGATTCTACTTTATATTATTATTTTGGTGGGGGCTTGTACTATTTTTTGTATCACAATACTCTAATATTTTTGGAGTTTGCTTGCACTGACTTTTCTACTGCCTTCTTCTTATGCTGCCCAACATCCTGAGAATATCCATTCCGTCCTGCAAAAAGGAGCCCATTTCACTCCAGTCCAGAACCTGGAATGTGATGTTTTGTTTCCTCTTTTCTGAGTGCACTGATAGACTCACATTCTCATTGCCATAGCAACAGAATTTGATATCTATGCACTGCTCTTTATCTCATTTTCCCCTCAATTCCCTGATATCCTACTCATGATCTCTTTATGCACTCTCTGCTCTTTCCTATAAAATATATATCAGTGGAAATATTAATTCTGATAACACTTCTTAAAATGTATTTTTCTTTATTTTAATAAATGTGTTGACTTCTTCAGCACCACTTATTAACATCAATATTTTTACTTTATTCTCAAACATCTTCTCTTCACCTCTCCAAATTACCTCTCTCCCTTTTCTCCATTTCCTGACTATATATTTTCCAACTCAAACTAGACCTTTTTATTAATAAAAATTAACAAAAAGAGCCAATTGTCCCTATATGGTCAAAAGCTCACAATCTCTAGGAGCTATGCTCCAGTGCCAAAAAGGCATCAGTTAAAATTTCAACAACAGTAACAACAACAACAACAACAACAACAAAATTTTAGAAAAACATAGACAACCAAAAATTACTCAAACCCAGTGGAGTACTCAGAATAAGAGGTCACGCAACTATCAGGCACAGAATCCAGAAGAATGATGTTCAGGTCCTACTAAGATATATGGGAAGAAGTTAAGAGACAAAAGTGGAAGGAATTTAAAAGGTAAAATCCTTAAACCAAAAGGAATCAAAGAAGTCAATGAGATAACAGAATTAGGTAACATAGTTAAAGACTGGAGGAAGAGAATGGAAAAAAAGGTAAATAAAATAATTGAGCTGGAGGAAAACCACTCTGACTACAATTGAAGAGAGAAACAATCAACAAAAAAAAGTGGAGTCAAAATGAAGGATGAAAACGATGTGGGACCTTTTATATCTATATATTTTCGGGGATCTTGGAAAAAGAAGAAACAAACAAAAATGAACAAGCAATATGGTATGAGAAATCATAAAATAATATTTCCCCATTATCACAAAGGAGGAGAAAATAAATACTTAAGAAGCTGAGAGAACTCCAAATAGGATAGATTCTAAAATAAAAATATATCATAGTCAAACTATGCACTTTCAAGAAGAGAAACGAGACCAGATAGAGAAAAAGAAATAGTCACCCACACAGGAAAATAGATAAGGATAAATTAAGACTTTTCAGCAGAAACTTTGAAGATAAGAAGACAGTGGAATGCCATAAATAAATTTCTGAAAGAAGAAAATAAGTGCCAAGCAAGAATCCTATATCCAGCAAAACTATTTTTCAAATATGAGTGAGAAAGGCCTTTTTAGATAAAAAAGCTAAAGAGCTTCATAAAAATGAAGTCAACATTAAAAATTTTTTTAACTACTTCACGATGGAAGAAGAATCAACAATAAGATCAGGCAAACCTGAGAACATCAGACAGGATAAGACCATCCTGAAACTATTATAATGAAAATAGTACTAAAAACAACAGAGAAAATAGACAATAAAGCTACACACGAGGGAATGGAAGAAAACTAACAAAAATGTTGCAAAAAGATAACAATAAAAACAAATATGTCAATAATGCATCTGTATATCAATGGATAAAAGGAAACACTTAAATGACAGAGAATCAGACAGAATTAGAAAACAAGACACATCCATATGCTGTCTACAAAAGACACACTTTAAAATCAAAGATGAATATAGACTGAAAATGGGGGAGGGAGAAGAATCTACCGAGCTCAAGGCAAAAATAAAAAGACAAGGAATAATAATATCAGTCTCTGATCAAATATATTTCAAGTCAAATAACATAAGGAGGGATAAGAAATGGCACTACAAATTGATTAAAGGAGCAATATAAGGAACCTATAGCATTCGTAAACATATGTGCCCATTGAAAGACCCTCAATATGCATAAATCAAATATTCATAGAAATGAGCAGTTTGATGATAATTCTAGGAGACTACAACACATCTTTCAAGAAAAGACAGATTATCAGATAAGAAACATAATAAATAAAGAGAAGAGCTAACATCACAATCAACCACCTCGACCTCTTAGACATATATAAATCGCTTCACCCAGGACACAAAGTACATACTCTCAAAGAGATCATATACTAGACCACAATGTAAACCTCAACAAACTCAAGAACATTGAGATCCTGTAATCCATCTTTTCAGAACACAATGTTATAAAATTGGAAATAAACACTAGAAAGAACAAGAACATAAAGACAAACATGGTGACTGAACAACAGACTACATAAAATCTATTATATAAAATATCAGATAAGGGTGAAATAAAGAGATTTCTTGCAACAAACAATAACAATAGCATGCAAGAGCCTTTGGGGCATGGCATAGGCAGTTGTCAGAGGGTAATTCGTTACAATCAATGCACATGTAAAAATAGAAGAGATCCGGCTGAGCCCCAGTGGCGTACTGGTTGAGTGCAGGCTGCGGCCCACTGGCTTGATGATTCAAATCCAGCAGCAGCTCTCCAGGAACAAGGCGGGCCTCTCACTCCCCACAGAGAGCAGTGATGCAAAAACAAATAAAAAGGAGAGATCCAAAATCATTTCCAACAACTAGAGCAAGACCAATACTATAAACCCTCTAAAAACAGAAAAAAATTAATTAAAATAAGAGCAAAAATAATGGAAGTGAAAAACCTAAAAACAATGGGAAAAATCAAGAAGAGAAAAAGTGGTCTTATAAGTGATTTTAAAAGTTGCAAACTGCTGGGGGATTTAAAGGAAAAGAAAGAGAAGAAGTAAATATGTAGAGTTAGAGATATTAAAAAGGTGATGCCACAATAGATTCAAATGAAAAATTATAATATCACAGAACTCTAAAAGACTGATAACCGAGAATAAAAGGACAAATACATAGAAATAAATAATCAACCTAATCTAACATAGAAAGATGTAAAACCCTCAATAGATGCATAATGGAAAAAGAAATAAGGTTTTTCACGTGATTTCCAACCAAAAAATGTCCAGGACTAGTTGACTTCACAGGGGAATGCTACCAAGTCCTCAGAAGGGAAGAGCTGTCATCAATACTACATAGATTATTTTAGAGCATAGAAAGGGACAGAAAACTCCCAAACCCATTTTGTGAAGCCAGCATAACCCTGATGCCCAAACCAGGCAAATGCAGCACAAAGACAGAAAACTACAGACCAATATCCATTATGAACTTAGGTGCAAACATTGCCAATAAAACTATGGTTGATAGAAATCCAACAACAAATCTAAAATATAGCTCATCATGACAAAGTGTAGTTTATACTAGAGATGCAAATGATGTTAAAAGAATCAGTGTAATCCACCATGAAGCAAGAAAAAGCATGAGAACAAGATGAACATATCAATAGATGCTGGGGAAAAAAAACCTTGGCAATATATAAAATAATAAGATAGGAAGCAAAGGCAATTTTCTGAAAATAATAAAGTCCACATACAAAAAAACCCCAACAACAGTAAGTATCACACTTCTTGGGGAAAACCTGAAAATCTTTCCCTGGAAAATAGGAACTGGAGTTGGGTGTCCTTTATAACCACTCTTATTCAACAATGAGCTGGAAATCCTAGACAATTGGAAACAAAAAGTAATCAAGGGAATACAATTGGGCATGGAACAACTGAAACTCTTCCTACTCAAAAATGATATAATTTTATATATAAAGTTATAAGATGTTATCTTTTATATAAAGATTTGATATATAAAGAACACCAAGAATTCCACAAACGATTGTTGGAAATAATTGATTGGCTGGGTAAAATAGCAGCATAGAAGATCAATAGCAGAAATCAATCAGATTCCTATATCCCTGCAATGAGAGCTCTGAAAAAGATACCAAGAAAAACAATACCATTTAAAATACTCACAGACAAATACAATACATAGAAATA
>PVJH01017718.1:0-47056 GCA_004026705.1 Nesogale talazaci | reverse complement strand
TTTGGATTTTTGGAACGTTGAGAGACACCTTCATAAAAAAAATCCATGATGTGGCACACCACAAAATCTGTTAAATATGAGTGGGTACCCCAACCCCCCCCCCAAAAAAAAAGACTTTTTTTTTGTCCAAAGCTTTGCATCATATATACTCAAGTATTTACTGACCTATTAACCATGTGACGGTCATGTGCTTATGTTAATTTGATGATTGAGATGCAGGGGTGGAGTCTAGCTTGTTAATCTGGAGATAGCCATTGAGTAGCCAATGAGGCCTCTGTGTGGGCATGGCTTTCTCCTGAGACTTCTGGGAAATCTTGCGATATTTCCCTCATGGAGATGAGAAGCTATCTCCCCAATTGTTGGGAGTTAGTGTCTGAGACAACGAACTATGGACAAGACAAGATGGCAGCGTCCGAGGAGCTGAAGGAGGCAGAGGAGAAACCACATGGCCTTGCCCTGATGGAACCAGACCTCTGAAGCTGGAGAAGCCACATGGAGAGCCCTGTCAGCGCTGAGTTGTTTCTGCCACCACTGGATGCTGTTGATGGACCCTGAGCCCTGGAAGCAAGGAGCTATGGGGAGACCCCTGACGGTGCCGGAACTCTGCACCCACAAGCCTGTGACTTTGTGAGGCAGAAGATGTTATAGACTGATATCAGTCATATGGGCTAATATCAGACTTATGACTTTGAACTGGACTGGGCTGGAATGCTTCCTCAATGTCCCATTCCTCTTGTATATAAACCTTCTACTTATATCCATATGTGAGTCTATGTATTTGTTTCTCTAGTCTACCCAGACTAACACGAGCCGAGACACCTAATTTTACCACAAAAGAACTGGGAAACTTATTGACTCAGCTACTATAAGCCTGGTATGAGAAATATAGCAGCTACTGGCAAATTTCAAAATAAAAATAGATACCACTTAGATTACATTAATTGAAGCATCAGTAAGTTAAATGTTTTGGAATATTTATCTCAAAGAAAAGCCATAAACTAGCTCTGTAAGGGAAAAAGAAGGTCCATAAAATCAATATGGTATCAACAATACCTTGAAAAGTACAAAACTTTAGTTGTGCTGGAGAAGAGGTAAGTTGGGACCCTCATTCGAGTATAAACTGATTGGGGTTTTTTTTCAGCATTAAAAATGTGTTGAAAATCTAGTCTCATACATGAGTATATATAATATTTTATTATTATTACTATTATTTTACCAAGCAACCTTATCACCTTACGTGTACTCACCGCTACACTTCATATGTTTGTCAAATCTGCTATTCCATTCTTGAAAACATTTTAAAAACTCATCTGTTTGGATGACTGACATTCTCTCTCTCTCTCTCTCTCTCTCTCTCGCTTTCTCTTGGTCACCTCTTCTACGTTGTCAAATTTCTGTCCTTTCATGTTCCTCTTCATTACAGAAACAGAAAGAAGCTGCCTGGAGCGAGATCAGGTGAGTAATGTGCATTGGGCAATAGGGGCACGCTGTTTGTTGCCCCAAACTGATGCACTGAGATGGCTGTGTGAGATGGTGCATTGTCATGGTTGCAAAATTAGTCTCCCGTCTGCCACAAATCAGGCCTTTTTTGTCATACATGTTACATAATCTCAGAACCTCTAAGTAGAAAGCTTGATTAAGTGTCTGACGTGGTGGGATGTACTCCAAATTCACTATTCCTCTCACTGGCTTGATTGATGTTTGCTTTCGAGTTGTAACTGTATAACCATGTCTCATTAAGAATTATGATGTTGGCAGAAAAGTCTGGGCCACTGTGGAACTGTTCTTTCAAAGCATGACATCTTTCCACTTGACATTCTTTTTCTGCGTCACTCAGAACCCAGTGCACACATTTCCACAGCCACCCCTCTCATTGCCCAATCTTCCATTAAAGTTCATTCAACCAAGCTCCATGAAAGTCCAGAAAACTTCCCCTTCTCTTCAATGATCCGGCATTGGTCTTTGAGCCCAATAGCACACTTTTCTCAATATTTTGTCCATTTGGGAAGTTGATGGACCTCCAGAAGAGGTTTGTCATCTATGGTAGTTTCTTCTTTTTTTTTTTTTAGTTTCTTCTTTTGTTAAAAGAGTAAACCTCTTATAAAATTGAGTTTTCCCCATGGCACTGTCCTTATAAGCTGTGTTCAACAACACAGCAGTTTTTGTGGCATTTTCCTTGGCCACATTTTTTTTTCAGCCACATGCAGTTCTCTTAAATTGACCATCACAGAAAATGACATTTGAGTGAAATTGCTTTCATGAAAAAATTCTGTGTTACAAGAAAACCTTCCTAGGTGATGCCACTAGGTACACTAACTCAGAATGAGTTGCTTGATGCTTGACTAGTGAGAAAAATGAGTACTACAGAAGCTTTGTACCTTGGAGCTTTTTAACATTTGGTGTATGTGTGTGGGGGGAGGGGGTATCCCCTCATATGTATAGTAGCATGCTGTATACATCTAGACTGGTACAACTTCCTCAAAACAGTTTCCTATCCAGTTTAAGCTTCAGAATTTGAACAAGATCTAAACTAAGTTAATAAGTTGGAGCTCAATAGGGAATCTGGGGATCAGTAGGGAATATTATTAAATATGGGGAAATGGTAGAATTTCAATCCACATATATACTGAACTCCACCATTGACCACTTGTTGCTACCATCGCAATTTCAAAGAAGAAAAACGTGGGTGAGCACAGAGGATTTCAATTATTGTTGTTGTTAGGTACCATAGTGTAGGTCTGACTCATACAATAAGAAGATTGGTGTCATTTTCAGAGGATAACCATGAGGCATTCTTCAAGATATCCCTTTGTCAGTTCCTGAACTCACACTAGGAAGGATACTAAATGCCCTCTTATTCCCACAACGGAATCAGAGTTTGTGTGCACCCGAGTGGCAATAGAGTACTGGGCTTCCATTTTCTGGCTGGCCACCTATCTTCTTTTGGCTCTTCTGTATCATATGTTCTGTAAAAGGGATCTGGCGGCTGCTTCTCCCCACAACCTTAACAGAAAGATTTACTGGGCTTGTTCATCAAGGGGAAGTTGATGTTTGAGGTAAGCTATGAGATCTAGGTGCTTCCATTTGTTTAGTGTGCTTTTTAGCTCCCTCAACAGATCTACATTTTTAGACCAGACTTATTCAAGCAAAGTTTAAAGCATTGCCATTTTTCTAATTCTAGTTCTAAAATCTATAAGGCAGGTGAAATTACCTTGGGCTTTTTGAGCTTCCCCAAGAGAAACTCGCAGGACTCCATCAGATTCTCTGCTGAAATGACTCAGTGTAATGCTGCAAGCTGTTTCAGTGCTGCAGCATGGGAGTTTGTATTAGAGATTGTTTATATTAGAGACTAATGGTGAGTAGTTTTAGTGCTTGCGACTTTAAACCCCGAGGATGCCTACAGGGAGTGTTGATAATCTAGTTGAACCTAGCAATTTACTTCTTATGAAAATATTAGGTGTCAGAGCTATGATTTCAAAGACCTGACTCTCACACAGTTTTTTGAGAAAGGAGGAGGGAGCTGTCTTCTGTGCTGTATTAGGGTCTTTGGAAAGCAGAGATAAGTCAAGCAGCACACTGACGGATATCAGCTATATTAAATTGAGATATCAGATATCAGATATATTAAATTGAGGTTGTTTCGGTTTGGGAGAAAACCTAACCCTGCTAGGAATCATGAGGGACTTGTGGAGAAAGGGAGGGGAACTTGATCCAGAAAGCTGCCTCTCAGCTGCTAAATGACAACTGGAATGCCCGAAGAGAGGCGCATGGGGATTGGGAGTGTGCCTTAGCTTGGGCCCCCATGGCCAAGAAGGAAGAGAAATGAGTAATTAAGTATTCTTCAGGCATCTAGTTCTTGCAAATGATCTCTCTTCTCTCGATTGGGTGTGTGCATCCTGAAGTACTCGGTGGTGGATACTGGCCATGACCATATTGATCAAATTGTGTGAATTTCAGATGCATAATGTGGGGCTCGACAGAAGTATTAAAGTTGGTGTGGCATACCTAAGGCTACACCTTTCTAGATTGCGAATTGCAGAAGTCATTCAACATAGTTTGGTCTTCTGTGTAGAACTCTTCTCTTTCTATTATTTTTCAGCTTCTTTTGGTTCATTTTTTTTCAACATTCTTACTATTTGGCTTCATGCATACTTTAATATTATAGAAGAGTGTAACAAATTTTTAGGAAGTAGGAGGTAGATAAAATACTATTCAGTAAGAATTTTTTTGTCTTTCCTTTTTCTTTTTATTATGATGGTTAAAATGGTATGTTGCCATAAATTCTATGAAAGTTAAAGAGGTTGCTTTGGGGAAACCATAACTAAGATAATACAGCAATTACTTAGATAATGTTCTGGTTGCTCAGGCAAACTGTTTAGAGTTATGCTTGCCTCCTTCCTTTTCCGCATGTTCCACATCCAATCCATCAACAAAGCCTGGGGCTGAACCTCTAGCTATCGCCCAAGTCAACCTTCCCTTACCACCTCATCAAACTACTATTTCCCCTAGACACTTGATAGGATACTTGGACTTGCAATAGTCTTCTTCCTTATCTTTTTCTTTCTATCCTGCCCAATCCCATACCCCATCTGAACTTAGCACCCAGATAGCCCTTTTCAGACCTAAATGAGGTCATACTAATTTTTCCACATTCATCATCTTGCTTAGAATACAAGCCAAAAACCTCACAATAATTTATAAAGAAAAGACTAGAACTCCAGATTTTTCTTTGAGCTAATCAGCTGCATTGCCACAACCTGATATTTTTCTTCTCTTTTTTCCTTCCGGTACTCCTGATATTTTTCTTAATGATTACTCACTGACTATGACAAGTATGTACCAGCCTATAGCTCTCTTCCTTCTTATGAAAGCATGTGTCAGGTCTCAGCAGGAAGCAGAAGGCACTGTCACACTAAAAGAATCCAAGTGGATTATGTAAATATTTGTAAATGGATTCTGATCCAGGGTGTAGACAAGATATATAGAAGGTGCAATATTAATGCTTGAGTGCTGTGGCTGCTTTCAGAATCATGAGGGCAGAGCATGTAATAAGAAGTAAGATTCTGAAGAACTAGTATTGGAAAGAACCTTTAAGGTTGGTTATCCCATTTCCACTATTTCCCCATCTGAGGGACACTGAGACTTAGATTATATCACCTTTTTCAAAGCACTGCCACTTTTCTGTCACTTTGTCCTACTGTGGTAGCTTCTGTGTTGCTGTGATGCTGGAAGCTGGTATTTCAAATGCCGGCAGGGTGACTGAAAGTAGGCTTCAGTGGAGCTTCCAAACTAAAGAAAGACAACAAAGAACAGCTTGGCTTCCCAATTCAAAGGAAGAAGCCACTGAAAACCCGAGGCCTAGTTTAAAAATATGATCAGATACTGAAAGCCTAATTAATGGACTTAAGACATTGTTGGAGATAGTGCTAGAGAGGGAGCACGTTGGAAGGCATTTAGAATGTGACTCAGGAGGAGTTGACTTCTTGCAATGGATTCAATTATGGTAACATGAGTCAGTTGAAGACTGTGGGAAGGGAGGCCTTTGACCCTTCATTTGCAGATGGCTCACCACACAAGTTAAACAGCTGCAGCAACCTGTCAATTATTGAAACTTGGAATGTGCAAAGTATGAACCTAGGGAAATTAGAAGTCATCAAAAAGGAAATGGAATGCACAAAAATCAACATCCTAAGCATTAGAGCTGAAATGGACTGATATTGATCTTTTTGAATCAGAAGATCATGACTTGCTCTGCTGAGAATTACAAAATCAAGAGGATGGAGTGGCATTCATTGTCAAAAAGGACATTGCAAAATCAATCATGAAGTACAAGGCTTTCTGTGAAAAAATTATATGTATGTCTTCAAAAAAATCTAATCAATACACATATTATTTTAATTTATGCACCAACCACAAAAGCTGGTGCTGAAGAAATTGCAGATTTCTACCAATGAATTCAGTTTGAAATTGATCAAACATGCAGTCAAGATGCATTGATACTTATTGGTGATTGCAATTCAATAGCTGGAAACAAAGAGGAAGAAATCATAGTTGGGAAATAAGGACTCAGTGACAAAAAGGAAGCTGTACACTGTGTGATACACATGATAGAATTTTCCAAAACAAAGCACTTGTTGCTAGTCAACACCTTTTTCAGCAACAAAAATGTTGACTATACACGTGGACTTCTCCAGATAGAATGCACAGAAATCAAATTGGCTACATATGTGGGAAGAGACAAGAGAGAAACTCAACATCAGCAGCTAAAACCAGACTGGGGTTGACTAAGGAGTAGACAATCTATTGCTCATATGTAAGTTCAGAGTAAAGATCAAGAAAATTAAAACCTACAGGGAACCAAAGTATGACCTTGAATCTATATCACCTAGATTTTGAGACCAACTCAAGAACAGATTCTCTGCCTTGATCTCTAATAAGTTTCTTAGAGACAAGGACAGAAAAACTTAGTCTTATATGCTTTGGACATGTTTTCAGGAGAGATCAGTCCTTGGAGGAGGACATATTTTTTGATAAAATTGAGAGGTAGTGAAAAAGAGGAAGGATCTCAAGGAGCTGACTGTATCCATGGGGTTAGGCATGGGAACAAATGGTGTGGGGTCGAGCAGTGCTTTGTTTTGTTGTACATCAGGTCTCTATGGAAATGACTTGCATCTATCAGCATGTAGGCCATGTGGCCAGTTCACAATATGCTTATAAGCCTACTACTCTATGACAGTTAGCAATTCTGTCTAGGGCTAGCCAGGGGAGTGATGGGAATATGTCCATTTATGTATACTAGGGGGCTTTAACAATTTGGTGAAAAATAGAAAGGAAAGATAATGGATTTTTCATGAATTTTTAGATGTACTGAACTGGTTCCATTTTTTAATACATAAAAATCATGAATATAGAGATGCTGTACACTGACTGAGATCATAAATTCTTCACTAGTGGTTATCACTATTTCTTTCCCTGGATACATTATATTTTACTTCTGGTTTGTTGATTCCTTTCATGTGTTTTTTATTGTTCTCTAGGATACTTTCAATCAGACTTCAATTTTATCCTGGAAAACATTCTAATTTGCACATAGACTATGAAAAGTTTAGTTTTAAATGTAGAGGTATATATTATTACCATAGAGTCAGTTACTTCTCTTTAAAAATTTCCAGATCTTTAAGTTCTTTAAAACACCGAATGCTCATTTCCTTTATCAGTAAAATAGGGATAATGACATCTACCTAGAAGAAACCGGATGCTCCCATCCATTAAAGAATATAGTATCTGGCTTTGTCAGTAAGTGGCCATCTAGCAGGGAAACAACAAAACCCACATGGAAGAAGCACCACAACCTGTGTGATCATGAGGTGTATGCAGGATCAGTAATCAGGCATCAAAAGACTCAAAAACAAGCAACTATATTGATGTGAAAGAGGGAGTCGAGACCCAAAGCCCAATTGAAGACAATTGGACATCACCTCACAGCAGGGTCCCAAGGAAGGGACTATTCAGCTAGGGTGCAATATAACGCCTCCCAAACACGCAACACTCCTCTACTTCTTTAATACTTCCTCCCCGCCACTGTCATGATCACAGTGCTACTTTTTAAATCCTGCTAGACCAGAGCATGTACACAGGTACAGATAAGAAACCTTGACACACCAATTCCAGGAAATATACACCCCTAAGGAACAGAAATGGAAGTAGTGATACCACGAGAGTAGGGGGAAGATTAGAGGAGAAGGGGTAAAAAAGAGAAACCAATCAAAACTTTCCCCCCTTAAGGGAACAACAGAAACATGATGAAGGGAGACATCGGATGGCGTAAGATGTGAAAATAATAATTTATCAAGAGTTCACGAGGGTGGGGGGTGGGCGAGGGAGGGGAAAAAAGGAGCTGATGCCAAGAACTCAAGTAGAAAGACAATGTTTTGAAAATGATGGCAACCTATGTACAAATGTGCTTGATACTATTGATGTTTGGGCTGTTGTAAGAGCTGTAAAAGCCCCCAGTAAAATTATTTCTAAAATTAATAATAATAATAAACATTTACCTAATAGTATTGTTCAATAGAAGTTCAATGCACTATCAATTGCACCACAGAGCCTCCTCTACCTAGTAGGATTGTAAAAAACTCTGGTGGCTCAGTGATTAACCACTTGGCCACTTACTGAAAGGTTGTCATTTTGAACCTATCAGGAGCTCGATGACAAAGAGACCTGGGATCTGTCACCATAAAAAGCCTAAAAAACCTATGAGGTCTCTGCACTCTGTTACCTGGGTTGCTTTGAACTGGAATTGACTCGTTGGTACACCACAATAATAGCAACACTCAGAATTGTAGCAAAATGTTTGGCACATAATCACCACTGCGCTCTCAGAGCAGTAATTCGCTGATGGTAGACCATCGGTTAACATGTATTAATGACTACTGCTGCCTTTTGTAACCAGTGGCATCATCCATCCCAGTAGCTTTCACATCTGCTTCATGTCTTCATTCTCTTTTTGGTGTTTTGTGGTGTACACTAACGAGAGGAGGGGCGAGACCCTACTTTCTTTTTGGTGGGAGAAACAATTTCTACATTGAATCCCATCAGCAAAAGTATTCCTTCTTTGGACAAGTATGATCCTCCTGATGCTTTTCCATGCTCGAACACAAATGAGCAGAGGCTGTGCATTTTCGTCAGCCTTCTTGAGTTTTCTAATTCAGATATCTCATATTTTTTTGGCCTGTGGGCTGCATTTATTTAAGGATTCCATTTTGATCCATGAATGCCTATTGAGCTACTTGAGCGTCACTAGCTGTTAGGGACACTCCTTTGCAGACAACACCCCTTCCCAAGGCAGCTTACTATTGCTAAGGAGTGTTTTTCTTTGGAGCACATCTTCACTCACATCTGTGGGACAGGAGGCCATAGTAGATTCTCCTGGATAACAAGTGCTAACACCTCCCAGGACTTGGCCCACCATCAGCAACCTGTCCTCATCTGACCCCATCAAGGTCTCAGTGCCACCAGCAGGAATTTTCAGGGTGAATCAGACAAGAATTTTCTTCACTCTGAGTTCTTTTTATGTATAAGTACATGTACCCCCCCGCTGTTTGATGCTTATCTGCTATTTCTCAGGCTTTAACATGCCAGGAATCCTTTGCCACAGAACTGGTAAAAACATTAGAGATGCACAGTTGTTCAAAATGAGATAAAGGAGTAGGAAAAAATTTTAAGTTACTAAATATAGAAGAAAGTCAGAAGCATATCCAACAGTTAGTTTGGGAATTTAGCTCAAACCAGTTTTTCACGTGTGTGGTTCTTGGAACAAGTTTGATTATCTAGAACAGAGGTTCTCATCCTGTGGGTTGTGACCCCATTGGGGGTTGAAAGACCCTTTGACAGGAGTCCCCCAACTCATAAAATTGGAAAACTTGCAGTTATGAAGTAGCAATGAAAATAATTTTATAGTTGGGGGCTTCACCACAACTATTTAAGGATCATGGCATAAGAAAAGTTGAGAACCAATGCCTTAGAGGGGGACTTGATTAAAAAATAGATCCAACCAAAACAATGGCTTCTGAGGGGATCTACTTGGCGAGTTCAATTCAATTCAATTGTTTTTGGGGAATACAAAGGCACAATCTTATCTTGATAAATTATCTTGAAAGACACAGGACAATCACAATGGCTTATTAGGAAGGTTGAGAACCACTGGTCCAGAACATACTGTGACATTACAAGAGTCTAGAAGCTGGGTCTTTTAATTATGTTCCACGTAATGATGGAGTGGTCTGATCATTCCATTCTCCAACTCTGAAGCATGGCAAGCCTTCATCTTACATACTTTGGACATATTATAAGGAGAGACCAGTCCCAAAGGACATCATGCTTGGTAAAGTGGATCGGGAGTGAAAAAGAAGTAGGCCCTCGACGAGACAGATGGACACAGTAGCTGTAACAATGGGTTCAGGCATACGGATAACTGTGAAGATGGTGAAGGATGAGGTGGTGTTTTGTTCTCTGGTGTATTGGGTTGCTTTGGTTGGGACCAACTTGATGGCACCCAGCAACAAAACCACAAACCACTCATTGTTCCATCACCGAGGAAGGCATCAGAATCCACAGTATGGTTTTCTTAAAGGCCAGAGGATCGATTTAAAGAATTAGGACATGATGGAATTTGCTGTAAAGATATGTGATTATGACCACCTCTTTCCACTACTTGGCTTTTACAGATGTAAAATGAATTGTTGGCGATGTGAAGGAGCTTGGATCATGGTACACTGAAAATCTAGTCAATATCTTATGTCTGTCCCATACAACACTGTGCTTGGACTGCAAGGAGGTAAGGGAAGTTAAAGAACACTTAGTAGGGGAAGAACTACATCTTCTGCAGTGAACATTTCAGAGATGAAATTAATTCATTTGCAATTTTTTGTTTTGCCCCATGATTTACATTTCTGCTCAATTGAAACTGTGAGCCAAGAGGAACTGAGACATTTTGTTTTTTTCAGCAAAAAGCGAACTTCAGAGATCATTAAGTCATAAGCTGGGTGAAAGGAGACTAACTGAAAAGCAGCCCCTGTAGAAAGATAAGATGCTAATTTTTAGAGGCACTCAGCAGTTAGAAAATCAATTTTTCTTAACATTGAGAATTATTGAGTGGCTAGAAAAGCATCTTGCTCTATGAAATATAGTCACTGTTTAGTGCCTTTCCATTTTATTTACTATTTAAAGTACACAACAGCTAGTTAACCAACTACTTATAAAATATATTTAATGCTTAGAGGCACTCAGTGTGGTTATAAAATGATTTTAAGGGTAGACAAATCTGGTATGTTAACCACATTTCATGAACTATGGCTCCCTCTGGAAAAACAAAAACGTTTTCCCTGGCATCCTGCGGCATCTCATCCTGAAGTTTGTAAATGGCCCACACTGCTCAGGCCAGCTGCCTCACTGGCTTTTGATGCCAGCCACTTTAGAGCACACACCAGAAAGATCAATACAACCCCAACATAAATGATAGAATACCAAGCACTCAAAGGCTGTTATACTCTCCGATAAAGACAGGCTTGACAGATCAGTGAAATTAAGCAGCATGCACAGAACTCCAGTCAAGAGGTTGGAGGACGACAGTCTCTTCTCAGTATTCGGCGACTTGACAGGTGCACTGTGACATAAGATGTAGTGAGATGAGACTTAGTCCCTGCCAAATGTGTGCATTAGAAGGTTTAAGGTCCATGGACTCATTAGGGAGAGTCTAACAGAAAACTGGATAAGAATGGAGTCTTTCACAAAGGAACATGCTATAGAGAATTGCAACAAGCAAGGCATCAGTGGTCCCAGCATAAATTGAACAGGAATGTTCAGCCATATTTATTTTTAGGAGTCATCCTCCTTTCCTGAAAACACATTGCATCACAGTATGCTAAGATTGCTCTTATGTTACTGAAATTCTGCAGCATTGATTATAGAGAAAATGTGATGGAAATGTTGCATTCAATTTCCCGCCAATGTAATAAAGCTGAATGTATGATGAGATGCCCTTTGTCTTGTTTACTTTCAGCACCATTCAGCCAGGCAGAAGAGCTGCTAACCCAAGACAGTGCTTATACTTACACTAGGAAATGAGATGCCAGTGACAAAGTTTGCTAAAAGTTGGTTCTACCACATACGTTACTATGCTATGGGGGGTGGTAAAAAACCATCACTGAGTGATGCATGCAGCTAATGTAATTGACTACTAACCTCTGGGTTGGAAGCTCAAGGTGACCCAGAAATACCAAGGAGAATCAGTCCGGTAAGTTATTTCTGAGAAGCTTGATGGTACACAAGTCCCTGACACACATTAGGTTGAAATTGACCCCACAGAAATTCATTCTTGGGCTGAGCCCCGGTGGCGTAAGTGGTTGAGTGCGGAACTGCAGCCCGCGAGCTTGGTGGTTCAAATCCAGCGGCCGCTGGGTAGCGCCCATGCTCACCAGAGGCAGTGATGCCCACAAAAAAAAAAAAAAAAAAAATTCATTCTTGTCCTAGTACTTATAGCCAGAGCAATAAGTAGTAACAGTCTAAGCAAGGGAGATGGTTGGAATTTACAAAGTATGAAACGAGTAAGTAATGCTATAGAATTAAACATGGGCAGTTGTGAGAGATGGTAAACCATTGACTTACACTACAGTACATCATATTACAAAATGATGAACTTCAAAATAAAGATTGTGTTTCCCATGCAAGGGGCAAAAAAGCCACAAGTTTCTTGATAAATGGAATATTTTAAAGAAAAAGGTTATGTTCAGGACAATCAAGTTTAATGAGAGACTCCAAACAGTTAGATTTATATGTATTCAGTAGATTTATAGCAAAAGCTTTATATTTTAAGTTTCATTAACTTATGCAAAAACTAGTGGAAATATTGAATTTAATCAAAATGCTTTGGTGAGATTTAGTGATCTACAAATTGTACTTTTACTTTTAAGGAAGAAATTCTATGGTCAATGCTATTTAAAGATAGTGATTCAAGTAAAGCTTAAACTTAAAAACAATTATGGTAGTTAATACTTCTGAAACAAAATTCATGATTTTAAGGAATACTAATACACAATTGGGTAATGTTACATAAATTCATAACATTGTAAAGATATTACCTCAATCTACTTAAAACACTTTTCTATCATCTCAAACAGAAACTCTATCCTCATTAATTAACAATGCCCTCATTCTTGCTCCCCTCACACCCTAGAAACCTCTGCTTTCTGATTTGTTTCCCTTAGCATAAGATTTCAAGGTTCATGTAGATATTTTAGTATCAGAACTTCATTATTTCTTTAACTGAACATTGTATTATTATATACATTTATATACTATGCATAGATCTATGAAGGACATCCAAAAAGTTCATGAAAAATGTCCATATCTTTTAGTTCCATGTTTCCAAATGCTTTGGGCAGGTCCCTTATAAATACACACATGTATGAAATTATATGTATAAATAAGTATATATTTGAATATAGACATACCTCTGTGTGAGGGTAAATAAAAAGATATTGTTATGATGTTCCAATTCACACTTGACGTTTATTGAAAACAATAACAACAGCATATTTACATATGTTTCTAAGATTAGTGTATGCTTACAGCCAAATTATTGCAGTAATTCATTTGTCATAGTCTTCTTCACAAAAAGATCAGTTAAAGTCAAGGTACCATGGTCAGCTCAGAAAGTTCTGGTGACTGTTTTGGGGGCTGCCATACAAGCAACCTTGAAAGATGTTCTCAAAGGCAAGAGGATGATCATGAAGAAATCTAAAGTATGATAAAGTTTCAAGAAAATTGAACACTTCATTGGTAAGAAAATTCCCAGAAAAAATTGCATCAAGGATTTTTTTTTCCTTATCACAATACACCTGCCATTCTTCAAGAGTGACAAAGGCTGTTTTACAAAAACAATTGTTGGGAAACCTCACCATCTACGCTACAGCCCTGGCATTGCCTCCTTAGGCTCTTTTTCTTCCCCAAACTCAAAGAACATGGGAAGAGTACATGATTTGAGGTCCTTTAGAATGTTGAAGCTGCCTTTTTGATGGGGGAAATCAGAGTGCAGAATTCTTGAAGGCTGCATCATCGAGATGAATACACAGGCGTCTGATATATAAAAACTTCTGAAGGATATAGCAAGAAATAACTGCTTCACATTGAGATGTTTTATCTTGATAAAGTTTTCTATGATTTTGTTGCACTGTTTTTTTAAATGTATTCTCATAGATAAAAATATAAAGAGGCTTCAGAAAGTTTGTTGCAAAATTCCACTATCTTTCAATTATATTTTTCCATAACCTTTGTGAAAGCCTTCGTGTGTGTGAGTGTATTTATATCTGTATATCATATATAAATATATCAGATTCTATCTGTCTCTTCATGTGTTAATGTTATTTGTAAAAGTTATTTCTATTTTGGCATTGTAATTAACAGTAACAGCAGCTACAGAATTATTTTTTGGTTATGATAAATACATACATACAAATATATGTATGTGTATACACATATATGAATATAGTCACAAAATAACATATATAGCAGGAACTATTTCTATATGCTAAAATTTGCTTTATTTTCACCTACTTTCTCTATCTCTGTTCACACATACACACTAGCCTTAAAGCAAGTAGTTTGTACATTTTCCCCTTGTTCTTTACAAATTTTAGTCTTGCCTAGCTTTATTCTTTCACTCTAGAGAAAGCACACTTGACACTGTGGTTATTGTTGTTTGGTGCCATCACAGCCCGTCAATTCCAACCACACTGCCCAGTCCTGCGCCCTTCTCACAAGTGGTCCTTGAGCCCGTTGTCGCAGCCAGGTGTCAATCCATCCGGTCCACTGTTTGGTCACTGCTTCTTCATATTCTCAAGATGACATCATTCTCCAGAGACTGGTCTTCCCTGACAACATGTCCAAAGGATGTAAGATGAAGTCGTGCTCTCTTTGCCTCTGAGAAGCACTCTGGCTGTACTTTCTCCAAGATGGATTCATTGGTTCTTTTAAAACGCCGTGGTTATTTTCATGGTTTCCCATGGCACCGTGATTCAAATGCATCAGCTCGTCTTTGATCACCCTTAGTACATGTCTGACTTTCACAGGCTTATGAGGAAATAGAAAATACCATGGCTTGGGTCAGGCATACCTTAGTCCTCGAAGCAATGTCTTTGCTTTTCAACATTCTAAAGAAGTCTTGATTGGAATTTTTACTTAATAATCCCTTGCCTTTTGACCTCTTGTCTGCTGCTTCCACGGACACTGATTGTGGATTCAAGAGAGACAAAATCCTGGACAACGTCAACCTTTTCTCTATGTCTCATGACACCTACTGATCCACTGTGGGGATTTTGGTCTTTATATTGACTCTAAGGGCTGTAATCTTTCAGCAGCAGCAGCAGGTGCTCCAAGTTCTTCTCACTTTCAGTAAGCGAAGTTGTGAAATCTGCATGTCACAAGGTATAAGCAGTCCTTCAATTCTGATGTCATTCTTTCTTCTTTATATAATCCAGGTTTTCTGATGATCTACTCAGCAAATAGATTGGATATTACGGTGAGCGAATATAACACAGTTGCACAACTTTCCTTGTGCTTAAATCTGTGATGTTCTACTTTATACTAGTTTAACAATTTATTCTGAGGCCTCTAAAATAAATATTGGATTTGTTGCAAAAAAACAAAACCAGATTACTCAGTAACACATAAAATTATTACCTGAAAGTTTATATTGCTTCCTAAAATCAGAGTGGCTTAGTTTTATGTTATTTTTGAAGAGAATAACTGAATAGTGCAGTGGAAATCACTTCGAATGACTTCATTAATTACTTTCCATTAATAGTGATTTTATTCCACGGACATGGACTTTTTGTTTAAAGAAGATTCCCACACATTTAGAATACTATTAAGGAAAACTTAACCAAAGTTATGGGACCTCTCTAAGAAAGACACCAATATCTGTTGTTGTTTTCAGGTGTCATCCAGCTTGTGGCCCCTTGCTCCACAAAACAAAACACTGCCTGGTCCTACTGCATCTTCCAGTTGTTGCTATGTCTTAGCTTATTGGTGCCGTTTCTGTGTCCATCCCACTTGGTGAAAGTCTTCCTCTTTTTCACTGACCTTATACCTTACCAAGCTTTGATATTCTGCAGGAACTGATGGCCTGGACATCAGGTCTAAAGTACCTGCGACAAAATCTTGTCATCCTCCTTTCTAAGGATCTTTCTCTTTCTGGCTGTACTTCTGCCAAGACAGATTTGCTTATGACTCTTTGTCAATACATAATTCAATGACACCCACTCTTCTGCTGCTCTCCTTATTCATTGTCCAGCTTTAGTTTGTCTATGAGGCCACTGAAAATACCATGTGTTGGGTCAGCCACGACTTAGTTTTCAAAGTGACATTTTTGTTTTTGTAACTCATTAGAAGAGTCTTTGGGGGGGGGGAGGGGGGCGGGCATCCCTGCCCTCTGGTGGTCGTGGGAGCTACCCAGCGCTGCTCCTGAGAGCCGCTGCTGGATTTGAACCGCCAAGCCCATGGGCCACAGTCCCACACTCAACCACTTATGCCACTCATTAGAAGGGTCTTTTGCAGAAACTTTGGCAACCAGGATTAGTCCTGCGGTTGCTACTCTCATGTGTTGATGCTGTTAGCTGGACTGTGACAGGCAGAGGGAGGAGCAGGATGATGGAAGGAATCTGGCAGAAATCATGACACACAGGTGAGGCGGTGACCTGATTGTTCAGTACCCTGTAGCACAGAGGAAGGTGAAGAGCAGAAATGACACATTTTCTCATCACGGAAGAGACCCAAGACAGTTAAAAGGCTGGGGAGAAAAAGACAGGATGTTTTCACTACTCCCACAATGACAGAGTGGACTCTGGGGTTTGTACTCTGAAGACAAGGGCGCGGCATCGTCTGGTGTCTGAGGCGCAAGGATGCACTTCCCTGGAACAAGGAGGTACACTACAGGATCAAATGCAGAAGCCTCACCCCAGAGACAAAGCAGAATATAAAGTTCAAATCTACATTCGACTAGACTTTTAGTTGAATGACTAGGTAAGATCCCTTCAGAAAACTTTTCCAAAGAATTATTTTCAATAAACTCATTCTTTCTGTGCCAACCTTCTCTCTGACTCTGATATAAACTTTGTCCCTCATCTGAAATCTTTCTTGCCAGCAGGACAAGACCCAAGGAATGGAGAGGCTGGAACTGTGAGCCACCTCAACACCACAATACCAACGCCACAGCTTAAAAACATCTCTATGGCTAAATAAGCAACATGTCTATTAGACCGCATTGTAAAATTTAAATTTCCTAAATATGAAGAAATTATTAAAACTAATTTAATTAGAAAAATAATATAATACATTTAAATAATTTTCAGGAACAATTTTTGCAAAGATAAATGTCTTACGCTATCTATAGCACAAGTCAATACTGACATTTTGCCAATTAATTTTACTTATGATGAGTTTACATCTACTTTTTTATCCCCATTAAATTTTTAAACATCAGTTAACTTGCAACCTAGAAAGACCTTGCTTTGTGTTCATGTTCCTACTGGAACACACATAGACGTGCTTAATTTAGGAGGAGTAAATACTAAAGAGATTTTTTAAATAGATTTTTTTATTCATCTTAATTTTCAATATCATTTTCAACCAGTTTGTTTCTGAATAAGTGACATGGAAGTCACATCTTTCCTGCTCTGGCTAAACAATGGAGGAGAATCCAGTTCCTCACAGGCCAAGGAAGATTTGCCACAGCAGAGGTCAGGCATACTTCCCCCCACCCTCTTCCTTTACCCTATTCTGACATTGATCTTTTCTCCTAAGATGTCTCTGCTGGGCTCCATAATTCATTGCAATGGCCACACAGAACTTAGAGACAACACTCACAACTTTCGGAACTGTTAGAGAAGTTAATAGGTTGTCAAAGCCTTGATCAGAAAACAGTAAGCCTTTGACTCATAGAAACGCAAGTCTCAGCCAGCAGTCATGTCTCTCTTTGCTCTCCTACTCCTGCTTCTGGGATGACTCTTTCTTATTGTCAGGGAAGTGACATTCAAACTGACCAATTCTCTCTATTAGTGGTACACACACTGCTCTCATAGTCCCATGAAATCATTCGGTAGGAGTTAGAGAGGTATGAGTTAAAGAGCAACATTAATAAATTTTACTTCACCACAGGTTCATATATCTAACATTCTCTGTGAATAATATAAATATACATATGAAATTGTTGAAATATTATATCATCATATGTGCTTATTTTATGTTTTTCTTTTTTAGTATTCTGTAAGATTAAATCAGCCATGATTTAGAAACTTAACTAGAATATTTTAAGTAGTCAAAACCTTTCTTTAATCCTTAGTCTCCAAAATTCGGGGAGCACCAGCCAGAATTTTAACAATTTTATGAATAACATGTTTAAATATCTCTACTATATGACTATCTCCATAGCTTACCTTTGCCATGTAATCCCATATAATGAGCTCCAGTCTAGACCTCCAGTCTAGTTCTCTCAGAAAAAGAGCTTTAAAAAAACAGGGATGCACTAATCCATTACAAGTACTGTTCAGTAAAATAAGAGCCAGTCAAAGAGGAAAAGCGTAGATATCTCAGGATGTGTTATAGGGCCGGCCACTATGTAGTGTCAATTGCAATTGAGTGCACAATCCCATGGTACAGACTCCTCAGCGACGATAGAAACAACTTCCCTTCAGTTTATCTTTAGAATAAAGGGAGAAAAATATCTCTACCCACTCACAGCCTCCCTAATCCATAAGTTCATTTCCTGCATAGGCCTCCACTCCCCTAAGATCTCTGACTGGCCGTGTGTGAATACAAAATAGGAAGCATAGCCAGGGGCAGTGCAGCAGCAGTCGGAAAGACTCAGAGCAGGAGGTGAGAGAGACAGTGAAGTCTGAGAAAAGCCAACCTCTCCCTCCCTGGGGATTTATAAATCCGCAGTTTAGTCGGTGTCTGACACATACGTTTCCATGTGACTTCTTACAGATGTACCTCATTACTTTACGTGACTCAGTAGCATTTCATCAAATGGAGGTATGAGTACCAGTTTAGATTCCATCTTATCAGTAATAGACTCAATGGCAATACACAGAAAAGGAAGTGAAGCAGAAAAGCACACAAAAGCATGCAAAAAACCAAAACATGAATCTGCTTCTTGGGTCAGGAGTGTGATTTCTCCCCACTGAGAAGCTCAATTTTCCCCTGCTGACACCATCTAACCCCCTGAATGCATGCTCCCACATGCATTCCCCCCTTTTCTACCAACACATATTAACTAAGCTTTGACATACCTGTGGCATTTGAGCTGAGGTGTTATTTCCAACTCTACCTATGTTAAGATCTTCTTCTACTCGTTGTCTTAGAGGCAATAGGGGAAGCAAAAACAGACCTTCAGGTCTTATCAAGTTCAGTGTCAGTATAGCCACTGCCTTGAACCCAGGCAAGCACAATGGGTGTTTCTCTGGTTTGGGGCTTGAGGCTGATTCCACCAGCCAAAAGACCTCTGAAAAATTCAGGTGCATCTACCTAAATGTCTTCATCACAGGTCTAAGGGTCATTGGTATATCAGTACCTTCTCATCTACACGTGAAAACCTCCGAGGCTGTACATTTAGTCTTCTTTGCAGCTCTACCACCATTTATCATTCGATTCCAGTGATTCCTTTTCACTGCAGGACATTCTAAGGCTTGGTGGGTGAGTCCCCAGGAAAACAATCAAAGAGATGCCCTAGTGCATGCAATTATTTCAGCACAGAATCAACCCTCTTGTCTGCAGGTTCCACCTCTGGGGTTTCAAACCAGGTGATTGCAATGTTAAAAAGTAAAAGAATTTCAGAAAGTTCCAAAAAAATAAAACTTGAATTTGCCATTTGCCAAGTCCTGTGCTGAATCTGCAGGACTGATGTGGTGGTGTTCTGGCATGCCTCATACATGCCCACCATTTCTCCGATCTCACAAGCTCCTCTCCAGCACTCATTTGAACAATCTCCCCTTCGAAGGATGTTTACCTCTTCTCCTTTATGTGTGAACTCTGTGTGAAAAAAAATTCCCCAAATAACAATTAGAGCTTGTTCAAAAGCTAAGAAAAACCTCCAGGACATTGCATTTCATATTGCAAATAATCTGGAGATGATTTAAGTTGCATAGGCGTCATATATAAATTGTTATATACAAAGCATGTCATTTTATGTAAGGACTTGAGCATCCTTGGATTTCACTAACATTTGGGGGTGTGAGGGTTGGAGTTGATAGGGCTGGTGGTCCAGCAATAACTGTAACTGCCTTGAGCCTATCTTTTTTGTTGCTTTCTAGAAGTCACTTTACTGGTTAGTTACCTTTTCCCTATATTGAGTAAGTGGCATAGATATTTGACTTCCTAATGCCATGTTACACTTCTAGCTTAAGCCAGTTAAACACTGGTGAAAACTTAATTGTACTGCCATTGTCTGCCACGGGTTAATTATCATCCTATTTAGCATTAGCATGTTGTTCCTCTTACTTTCAGAGAAGTCAATCCAACTCCAAAATCCTATCATAATGTCTATCTTCTAGAAACATTTCTGGTGCCAAGTGACTTGGCTCTCATTCCCTAGAAAAAGAATGTGTAAAGCCAAAACAAAAGCCCATTGCCATGTAGTTGAGTCCGAGTCCTATCAAACCTATATAGGGTTAAATCTTTATGGGAGGAGAGTCTCATCTTTCTCCTTCAGAGATATTGGTGGATTTGAACCACCAATCTTTTGGTTAGCTGCCCTAGGCTTACCTGATAGTGTCACCAGGGCTCCCAAGGATTAAGTTGTGCTGCTGTATTTACAAAGAAGAATCCCAGGGTTGAGATAATGAAGGGAATGGTAAGTAGGGCAGAAGAAAACAAAGACCAATTCATGGGGAAATATTATTCAAGGTGTCCTAGTTGTGTCGCTCGTGACATGTGGGGTTGCAAAAGCCCACGGTCTGTGATTCAAACCCACTAATAACTCCTGGAGAAAACAGATGGGGTTTTTTGGGTCCGTAAGAGAATGAAAGCCCCAGAAACCCAAAGCCACGTCCATCCTGTGTCATGGGATCATGAGGACTTGGAATTGACTTGAGGACAGGGAGTTTTTATTAGAGTCAGATTTCATGCCAAACCAAACCAAACCAAACAAAAACAATGTCGACTGTGAGGCAGAGGTACCTACTTGTCTGTGTGTGATATTTTCAGACAGGGCAAGGAGAAGGAAGAAGATTCTGCTCTGTCTCCCATCGCACCCTCTGTTTTTCAGCGGGATTCAACAATCCTTGCATTGACCACACAAAGTGATGAGGTTAATTAGGGAAGCTAACAGGTTAGAATCCAGTGAGAAAGGCTCAGGGTCCACTTGTTTAGTCAGCGCAGTTTCTTTTCTGCCATGCCTGCAGGCTGACCTCTTTTTGGCCCTCAGTCTCTTGGCCTTCTGCAATGTTACAAGGCTACTTGCATGTTAACATGCTACTTTGCTGTAAGCCTCAGCTCGAAGGCACTAAGCTCCAGCTCCACAGATCAGCAAAACCCAGCTCTGCCAATGAAGTGCCGAAACGCTTCCCCTGCAGCAAGGAGCCTCCTGCTCCCACAGCTCTCAGCTTCATTTGCTCTGTGGGCTGAATCGACCACCCTGTCCAATGCTCTGGTTCCCAGCTTTGTGGATGCTTCTCTGCCACGCCTCTGTTGCCACAGCTGTTTCCTAGGTCTGGTAAGTTCAATATATAGGGTTCTTGGCATCCAAAGGATACACCCCATTCCTACCTCTTCTATTGCAACAAAACCTGCCTCTCCTGCTTTGGTGATGACTAATTTTACATAGACCCAGCTGAATGGTAATCTCAGCCGGGTTAACAATTACCCACAGCAGAATCTCAGAATCCAATCAGAAGCTTCCACACGCTTCCTCAGGCTCACCAGTAAACAGGTGGCTTGGGGGGTAGGGGGGGGCTCACGAAAAACTTTGAGAAGAGTCATATTAAACAATTCGCTGCATTGCAAACTTAAAAAACATTCCTCTGAGGGATGAGGGAAAGCAGGTGTTCTTGCAGCCTCTTTAGCTCTTATCTGGGCTATGCTGTTGGAAGTCTTTACCCACCATTTGGGAAAGGTTGCGATATGCTGTTTTGCCTATATCTAAACATAGAACTAGGGGCACTGGTGGCTTAGCGGTTACCTGTTGGGCTGCTGTCAGCATGCGGGCCAGAAACCACCTACAGTTCTACAGGACAACCACTGAGGTATCTGCTCCTGTGAACAGTTAAAGTCTCAGAAACCCCCAGAGGCTTGCTGTGAGTCAGCATTGACTCGATGGCAGTAAGTTTTGTTTAAAGACAGAACTAGCTGGTCACTGTCCACCACTCTAAACTGCTCTGAAAAGAATCGCCTTACAGAAACTCTTGGATAGAGTGGGAGGCCATGTGGAACAACATTCACAATGATAAAAGAGACAAGGGTAACGGCAACTCTAAGACTGGTGGAGTCTCAAAACTGTGTCCTCTGTCACCCATCAGGTCTGAAACTCAACCTGCGGCAAAATTGTAGACAGGCCTATAAAGGAAACAATAACCATAAGGTAGGGTTAGGCTAATCTGCTACATCTTAGAATGATCACCCATTTAAGATTAAAAGGACGGCATCTACCCAGAGTTCAGAAAGGTTAGGAAACAGAACACAGGGGACAAGTGGGCTTAGTTATGGCACTTTAAGAGGAGTGCAGTGGATGAGTTGGGGGTGGGGTGGGGGCTGGAATCAGTGACTTTTCACATACTTTATTATTTTAACATTATTATATTTTAAAACTCTAATCCCCATCCCTCAATGGTTCTGTTTGATTTTTTTTAAGCTCCTAGAGAAGAGCAGTAATTAGTCTTCTATAAGCCAAAATCAAACTTACTGCCGTGAAGTTGATTCCAGTTCAAAGTGACCCTACAGGACAGGGTAAAACTGCCCTTGGGGGTTTCTGTAACTCTTTATGGGAGTAGAAAGCCTCATCTTTCCTCAGTTCTTCTATAAGGCTGTTTGACAAACACTTGACCCATGCTCTCTTTCCTGGGTGGTTTCTTACACAGGCACCAACTTTCCTCCATTATTGTTGCCAAGGCATACTTCCTGTTCTCTGGCAGCAAGGGGCTCCACCCTCAAATGAGGATGATGTCCTAAAGAAAAAGATCAATTGGAAGGAAATAACTGTGGTCCAGGAAGAATTTCTTTCTATGATAGAAAAGAACACCCCCCACCCTGGGGGAAATGGCATCCTTCTCTTCCAACAGGTAGATGGTTTCAGTTCACAGATCCACTGAACTGGTGGATCCTGACATTTGTAAATCCAGGAGAAGCACAGAGATGCAAGAGTTTCCTCATCTGCTTACTTCGAGGGGTCTTCCAAAAGTTTATGGAAAAGTCCACGATCTTTTCTTTGGGTTTTTCCACAAAGGGTTTTACTCTCCCCCGTATTATCTTTGTCCTTTGCTCAACTATTTTGCTGGTTGAAGAGTAATTGCAACAGGGTCATGTCTTAAGAGTTGTCACTTGCAGCGGTTATTCAAGTCAGACCAGATTTTGTGGTTGGGCCTAGTTCCTCAGCCTCTTCTCCAAATCTGGTATATCTTCTAAGAATGCCTCACAATCCATATATAACATTCAAAAGGAAGCTCAGTTGTCCAGGTGTGGCTCAATCAACGTGATGCTAGGATGGATTCTCACCTTCTTTGTTAGGTTAATGCAGCCTAAAACCTCAGATGAGCCTTCATGCTTGTGACTCAGATAGACTATTTTCCACTAAACTGCCTGAGTCATTTTAATACAGGCAATCTCTGGATTGTGAATAAGTTCTAATTCTAATTCTGTCCTGAAGTCAAACAGCATATTTTGGAACAATTATGGTTCATATCTAATGTCAGTTAGCCAAAGTTTTTTCTGTATATTATACTTTTCTCCATAGAAAATATGACAGAGAAGCGTTTCCACTAAAGCATCTAACATAATAAAATAATGCTATATCGGTGCACATAGCAAAGTAGCACCTATTTATTATTGCAAATGATCACACATATCTTAAATTTTTAATATAATGGGTTTTATAGCAGTTGGTTCTTAACTTACAAGTTACTGGTGTCTGCCTGTATACAATAAGTATTGCTTCTCAAACCTGTGCTGCTTGCTTTTTTAGCTAGAGAATAAAATGGAAGGCTTACTACTGTTAGACTCTGCCAATTGCTATGGCCTGTCAAAATCTTTTCATTCCATTGTTGTAACTTGTCAAGATCTTTTTGTGTGTTGTACTTCATTCATCTTTGTTAGTCACTGTCTCTCTCAGAAACCTGTAAGCCTTTCTTCGATAAGTGCTGCTTCTATATCTGTAAGTCAATAGTAAAAATATGAACTGCATAGGACTAAATAGAGGATTAGGTACACATACAATTATGATCATATTTTCATTTGTCTAGTTTTCACTACACTTTCAGTAGGGTTGTTCAGCCTGCTATTGTTATGATGTGTAATTGTATTCACCTGTAGATAGAGATGAGAAGAATGAAAATTTTAGAGCATTGCATTATTATCATACAGAACCTGTACATGATTCAAGTGGAAGCTGTGTGAACAGAACACGAGAATCCTGCATGGTTTGTATTCAGTAAAACTGTGCATCAGGATGGTATGCTCTTCCCATACTTATTCAATGTGTATGCTAAGAAAAATCATTAGAGAAGCTGAATTATATGAGGAAGAGTGCACAATAAGATTGGAGGAAGGTTATTAACAATGTACAATACGCTTATGAGTCAATCTACTTGCTGAAAGCGAGAACTATGAAATCCTTGCTGATGAAGATCGATGATTTCAGACTTCAATACAGATTATAACTCAGTGTAAAGAAAAAAGTTCTCAAAACTGGAAAAATAGATAATATCATGATAAATGGAGAGATGATTAAAATTGTCACAGATGTCATCTTGCTTGGATTCACAATCAATGCTCATGGAACCTTCAGAGAAGAGATCAAAGGACATATTGCAATGGGTAAACCTGCTGCACAAGATCTCCTGGAAGCGCAGGCATGTTCTTTCGAAAGGTGGGCCTGACCCAAGACAGGTTATTCTCAACCTCCTCCTACGCACGTGAGAATTAGACGTAGAATCAGGAAAACAGAAGAATGGCTGCATTTGAACTGTGGTGCTGGAGAAGAATAGGGAAAGCACCTCAAAAGAACAACAAAATCTGCCTTGGGAGAAGTACAGCCAGAGTGCTCCTTGAAAGCAAAGCTGGTGAGACTTTGCCTCACCTCAGTTTCACATTTTATTAGGAGAGGTCAGAGAAGGATATATGGTTTGGTAAATAAAGTAGAGGAGCAGAAAAAGGCAGGAAGGCCTTCAACAAGATCGATAGACACAGTGTCAGACCAACACCTCCTGTGGCACATAAGATTGCCCTGAGTTGGAACCAGCTCCAGAGCCCCTAACAGCAACGACCATATGGCTCCATCTTGTTCACAAGGAGCTTTTTTTTTTCTTTTAGGACGTGAAGCCAGTATCTAACTTCCTCTGACTTCACAAAGGGGTATGAGAATCATAATCTTTAATATCAGCTCCCCAAAGCTGATCGGTCTGATCCTGATGAGACAGGGGTAAGCATGCTTCTACCCTCCTGCTTCTTTTACCACTTCTGATACCAACCAGGAGAATAGCACTTTAATTCTCAGTTGGTTTGATAATGCATTGCAATGCCCATGAAAAACTCACTATTATGGGGTTTATTAGGGGGGTTAATAATTTACCATTCAGGTTCAGAAATGTCCAGGATACATTTGTTCACTCAAGACAGACTCTTTTCTGCTATGTCTTTGAGTCAGGCATCTCTCCAGCCCTTTGTTTCTTGACTTGGCATCTGCCCTCTTTAGACAATGTTATAGAGTTTTTTTTTAGCACTGCGAATAAGTGCCCCAAAGCCACTCCACTGCACACTACCATACACCTTAAGCTGAAGGTGCTCATCTGTACCAGTGTGAGTTAGCAATCCCAGTTTCTTTGTGTCCCTCTACAAGGGAGCCTCCTGCCCCAAAGCTCACAAGTTCATGCTTGTCATGATCTGGCCCATTCTCTAGCTCTGATGCTCCCTGACTGTTCCACTGGTGTCACAGCTTTCTGTGACTGTCACCTAGGAGATTCATCACACGGGGATGTCAGCATCTGAGGACATCTGCTCTTGGCTCCTCTTTTATGATTGATGGTGGTCAGATTCCCCCTTCAGCTGCTGAGATGGCTCGTGTCATGTCCAGCAGGATGGAAAGATTAGAGTTCCGAGTTTCTACAATCACAATTAGCTCTGTAAAGATCATCTCTGAACATCTTCCCTCACCTTCTCCTATACAAATCCATCAGGAAAAGGTCATTTGGTGGAAATTACAAATATTATAGCTAAGCAAGTCATATCAAATATTTCATTGCATCGTGAACCTCCTGGGAAAGTGTATCAAATACCTACCTTAAGTTCTTAGATACTAAGTTCATTAGGTTTCCACAATAGGTATCAGAATAATAACTGCAGGAAGAGACCCTGTAGGATTGTTCTGCCTCTCCAGTTCCCTTTTCACCTTGCTTTGAGCATGAAAACTTGCTGCTATGCATTGCATCACTGAATTTCTTTGTCATATATGTGTATATATACATACACACATGTATATATGTGTGTGTGTGTATATATATACATATATATATAACTCTCTGTCACCGAGTCAATGCTGACTCACAGCAAATCCCTGTGGGTTTCTGAGACTGTAACAATTTCTGGGAGTGGAAAATTCACTCTTTCTCCCAAAGAGCCACTGTGGCTTGAACTGTTGACCATGAATATCACAGCCCAATGCATAACCACTATTGGCAGGATATTGTGATGAGACAGAAGACTAAGGTACATATTTCCCCAGTTCCCTCTCCTCAAGATTACGGTGACTCAATTCCTTTACCAAAGACCACAATGCCCCGCCATTCAGCTAAGCATGCAGCACTGTTTCTCTTCAGGTTCTGATACCAGTTTCCATGTCTTGCCTGGTCAACTGTCCCCATGTTTAGTACAATGCTGTGCTAGTCTTCTCTGAAGTTGCTAATCCTTTTTTAATTGCAAGGTGGCCAGGTTCTGCCATTTTTCTTTGGAACACACATATTGTAGAGTCTCTTCTACTATGGCTACTCTCAATAACTCCAGAGTTGCTTCAATTACATTTTTGGTGAGTTCCTCTGGATCATCACTTAACTAATTATAAACCCACACACAAAGGAACAAACTGCTGCCATCTCGTGCCATTCTCATTATCTTTTGGGAATCAGGCAGTTGAAATTCAAAGGGTGTTCATTAGACATATTTCAGAAATAAATCTATGGACCTGCTTTCTGATTCATCTTAGTCTCAAAGTGCCCCCCAAAAACTTGTTTAGCATGATAGCAGTGACAGAGCCCCTACTGACAGAATAGCCATGGTTGTGCATGAATGAGGTGAATTGCCAGAAATCCAAAATGAGTTTCCCACATGGGAGGCGAAAATCTGTTGCCAAACCACTGAGGCTTTCCTTTACCCTTCCTAAGGAAGAATCCTTCCACAGAACTCTCCTCAGTCACTCTTATCTGTGCCTGTTTCTTTTCAGGAGCCCAATTAATATGGAAAGTGATGACTTGAGTCTGATTTTGTTTTTATGAGTCTGTATTGGTTCCTAATGAGCATTGCATCTTGGGTTTCACCAAACATACCCCTTTCTAGAAAAATTCTAAAGCTGCCAGTAGACGCTGACTTAATAGTGACTAGAAATAAAATCTGTTCTGAAACCAATGCATTGCTTGATACTTCTATTTTGTCAAATCTCTTTCACTCATATTTCACAATTGGCTTATTTTTGCGTATGTCCATTTTTTATCCCTTTTCTTGTTCTTGGCAAGCCTTGAAGATCACCAGAAATCTTTGCTTTCATGGGATGATTTGCAGGTTTTTTCAAGATCTTTGGAAATAATTTCAGACCACATGGTTGCTCATCTTTTACTGGTGACAATAAACTTCCAATAATATTGTCTTTCCTGAGTCCAAAGAGAAGTTTCACTTTCAATATCATATTATTGTCTCAAACAAAGAAAATATCTTCCTTATCTCATACTGTTCTCATGAAAGCTTGCTGTTAGGTACCACTGGGTCAATTCTAAGTCACAGTGACCCTCAGTTCAACAGAAGATAACACTGCTCTGTCTTGAGTGTGCGCTGCCATCCTCACAATCATGCTTATGTTTGAGCCCATCAATGCATTAAGACTTGGGAAGACCTTTGTAAAAGCATATCTCAGTTCATTTGGTGTCAAAGTTTTCTTGAAACTGTCTTTGTAATTCCATGCCCTTCTTCAATGTAATTCCTTGGTTATGCTCTCTACATCCTATCTTTTGAAAAAGTGAAGAGAATGCAATATATTACATAGGTATTCAGAGCTATTAATCAGCTCCCACTTTCTTGCCCACCCTTAATTAATGTTCCTGCATCTGTAGGGTCTGGGCATTTGTAGCTTGGAATCAGTTAGACAGATAGAAGGCAGACAAAACAGATAGGATTTCAACAGGAAAAGTCTGAAGAGCAAAAAGAGTATTATAGATGAGTTTAGTCTAAAAACTTAAAGTCTGTGGAGAACTTTTGTGAAGAGTTCAGAAAGATAATACATATAAGGTTAGAAGCTCCTATATGATAACCTAGAAATAAGGGAAGATATTGGGGATATTGCCATAGAGCATCTCTTCAAGAGACTTCTATAAAGATTGACAGTATATTGCTTTTCTTGGAGATTACAGCACTGAAGCTTCTCTAAGAAAGCAATTGACACCATGACTAGAACAATGGGCTCAATCAACAATGATAGAATGGTGCAGAATTGGACAATATTTCCTTCAGTTGTAGGCAGGGTTGCAGACAGTGGGAACCAACTCAACTACACCTAATAACAACAAAGTGTATCACAATAATTGGACCAGTCACAAGAAAAGCCAGTTATATTTATTTCTCCTATTCCTCCTGATTTGGCTAGTGATTGTGCACATTTTTTTAAAATAATTTTATTAGGGGCTCATAGAACTCTTATCACAATCCAGTCATCCATCCATTGTGTCAAACACATTTGTACTTTGGTTGCCTTCATCATTCTCAAAACATTTGCTTTCTACTTGAGCCATTGTATGAGCTCCTGATTTTTCCCCTCTTTCCCACCCCACCTCCCTCATGAACCCTTGATAATTTATAAATTATTATTATTTTCTCATATCTCACACTGTCGATTGTCTCCCTTCACCCACTTTTCTGGTGTCCATCTACCAGAGAGAAAGTTATATGTAGATACTTGTAATCAGTTTCCCCTTTCTATCCCACCCTTCCTCCACCCAATATTGTCACATTCAGTACTAGTCCTAAACAGATCATCATCTGTCCTAGATTCCCTCTGTTTCCATTTCCTATCTGTAGCAGTGTACATCCTCTGGTCTAGCTAGATTTGTAAGGTACATTTGGAATCATGATAATGGGGGCGGGGTGGTGAAAGCATTTAGGAACTAGAAGAAAGTTTTATGCTGTATCATTGCTACACTACACCCTGATTGGCTCATCTCCTTCCCAAGACCCTTCTGTAATGGGATGTCCAATTGCCTACAGATGGGTCTTGGGTTCCCAATCTGCACTCCCCCTCATTCACAATGATTTGATATTTTTGTTCTTTGATTCTTTTGACACCTCATGATCACACAGACTGGTGTGCTTCTTCCATGTGGACTTTGTTGTTTCTCAGTTATATGGCTGGTTGTTTACCTTCAAGTCTTTAAGACCCCAGACACTATATCTTTTGATAGCCAGGCTCCATCAGCTTTCTTCACCATGTGCACTTATGCACCCTCTTTGTCTTCAGTGATTACATTGGGAAGGTGAGCAAATTGAAATGCCAGACCTTAGTATTAAACCCATAAATATATGCACATAGATCTGTTTCCTCATCCTTATATATAAATATATTTACATATGTACATGCCTTTATTTAGACCTCTATAAACACCCTTTGCCTCCTACTTCTTTCCTCTATTCCCTTTTATTTCTCTCTTGTCCCACTATCATGCTCAATCTGCATTTTGTTTTCAATAATTCCTCTTGGTTATAATACCCTTGGCTAAGCCCTACCAGGCGTCTTACACCCTCCTTGCCACCAATTTAAATCACTTATTGTTCCCTTGCCTCTGAGTTTGTTAACATCGCTTCCTTTCTACTCTATCTCCTCCTCTCCCATTTCCCACCGCACCCCCCCACCCCAGAACTGTCTGTACCATTGTTTTCTCCTCCAAATTGTTTACCAGTCTATCTTACCTAGATAGATCTGAGGAAATAATAACATGCAAAAAAAGCAAGACAGAGCAAAACAAAGTGACAAAAGAAAACAGAACAACAACCACACACACACACACACACACACACACAAACAATGACCAAAAAAAGGAGAATTAAAGAGAAGCCTGTAAATAGTTCATGGACCGTTTGTTGGCCTTTAGGAGTATTTTCCAGTTGAGTCTGATGGGGTGCAAAATCCAGGTCCCACAGTCTACTTTTGGTATTCTCTCAGGAATTCCTTGCTCTGCTCCCCTTGCTGTTCTGTTGCACGCCCTTAGTGTTTTTCCTCAGTGTGGTGGGGTCAGATCAGGCCAAATTCCCACACTGTTTCCAGAACTATGGGTTAGTGAGGGGTGTCATTTCTCATTGTAGGGCTGGCCACATGGTCTTCTCTGTCAATTGGCTTCTCTGAGGAGGGGGGTGTACAGTCCTCAAGGCTCAGTGAGCCAGGATGAGCTCTACTCTCTCTTCTTTCCCTTACATTTGCTCCCATGTGCTCTGATCAGACATGTCCCTCTCCCTGAGGTACAACTTCAGTGCTGTCCTCTGGGGGGAGGAGCAGCTGTCAATGTAGATGGGATTAGGACTAGCCCTCAGACCTCTCTACAGGTTCCCTACTTCATGCCGGTACGTTGCATTCACATCTTAGAGCCCTGGGTTGAAATCCGGTCCCTAAACAATACCTTCCTCTTGGGTGGATTAGTGCCCTGTTCTGCTATCCATTTCTTTTTGCCGCCCCCCATTTTTTTAGTTGGCTACTATATGTATCCCTGGATTTGATCTGGCCCCTGCTGTGCTACCTGGACCTCACCCCAGAAATGTTTGTACACGGTAGCGTTTTTTTCCCTATGCCCCCATTGCATTTTTTTTAAAGCTTATCTGAGTGGACTCATGTTGTACTTGTCCTTTTGTGGTTGGCTTACTTCGCTTAGCATAATTTTCTCCAGTTCTTCCCATGTAGTAATGTGCTTCATACATTCATCACCACTTTTCAGCGATGCATAGTACTCCGTTGAATGTATGTACCACAGTTTGTAACCCAGTCCTCTGTTGAGGAAATTTGGGTTGATTCCAATTCCTTGCAGTTATGAACTGGCCATGATGAACATTGGAGCACAGGCTATAGTGTGTTTCTTGTCTCCTGAGTATATACCCATTAAGGGGAGTTGGTGGGTCATATGGCTCAATTTCCATCTGTTTTACATATCACCAGATCAATTTCCATAGTGACTGTATATACCTACAGTTCATCCAGCAGTGGATGAGAGTTCTTGTCTTCCCATAGCCCCTCCAACACTTGTTTTCTGTTTTCTTTTTTTGAATTGGTCTTTGACGGTGTTAGGTAGTATCTAATTGTTGTTTTAATTTGCATTTCTTTTATGGCTAATGATCAGGAACAATTTCTCTTATGACTATGGGTCATTTGGATTTCTGCCCCAGTGGAACTTCTGTTCAGGTCCTTTGCATATCTCTTCAGTGGGCAATTAGTTTTTTTCTTATTGGAAGCTTGCAGAGTATTGTCAATTTTAGTAACAAGACCTTTGTCTGATGGTGGTTTCCCTGTTTGTGGACTCTTTTATTACTCTCTTGGTGAATTCTTTAGATGTACACAGATTATTTATCTACAGTATTTCCCACTTGTCAATTTGTGTCTCTTCTGTTTTTAAGTCATACCCTATTTCTGATAGCCTGTTAATTCCCTGTGCCAAAGTTCTTAGTTTGGTCTCAATTTCATCAATGATGGTCCTAATAGTCTGACGTTTTACCTTGATGTCTGTGTTCCACCTTGAGTTTATTCTTGTGCTTGGAGTGAGATAAGGGCCTTGCTTCATTTTTTTGCAGATAGATATCCATATTGTTTCCAGTACCACTTGTTGAAAAGAGGATTTGCTTCCCAAATGGTATTTTTTTGGATCTTTATCAAAGATCAGTTGTCTGTATGCTTATGACTTTATGTCTGGGTTTTCAGTTGGTCTGAGTATCTTTTTCATTGATCTAAGTATCTGTCATTATAACAATACCATGCAGTTTTGACCACTGTGGCTGTGTAATATGTGCTAAAATCAGGGAAAGCAAGTCCTCCCCCTGTGTTCTTCTTCTCGAGGAATGTTCTGTTAATTCTGGGATTCTTCCCTTTCCATATGAAGTTGGTAATCAGTTGTTCCCTTTCTTAGAAGAAAGATGAGGGTAATTGTATTGGGATTGCATTAAACTCATATAATGCCTTGGGCAGAACTGACATCTTTACTATATTGAGTCTTCCAACCCACGAGCATGAGGTATTCTTCCATTTGTTGAGGTCACTCTTGGTTTCTTGTAATAGTGTCCTGTAGTTTTCTACACATATATCTTTTGTTCACTTAGTCAAGTATGTCTCCAGATATTTCAATTTGTGCTAAATATTGAGAAGGGTATCACCTTTTTTATCTCCTCTTCTGTGATCTTATTCAATGTATATAGCAGTCCAATAGACTTCTTGTATGATCTTGTATCCTGCCACTCTGCCATGCTCCTCTATTGCTTCCAGTACTTCCCTCGTGGAGATTTTGGCATTTACCATATATAAAATCATATCACCTGCAAATAACAATGGTTTCACGTCTTCTTTCCCCAGGAAAAAAAGTATGATGTTTTCTCTTTGCCTTGTGCTGTTAGCTAAAACCAGCAATATAATGTTAAATAGCAGTGGGGATAAGGGGTATCCTTCTCTGGCCACCTTTTTCAGTGGGATTGTGTTTGTCTTTTCTCCATTGACCACCACACTGGATGCTGGTTTTTCATATATAGCTTGTATTGTCTTGAGGCATTTCCCTTCTATTCCTATCTTTACAAGTGTCTTAAACAGGAATTGGTATTGGATTTTTTCAAATGCTTTTTCCGCATCTATCAATATTATCATGTGGTTCTCATAGTTTTTCATGTCAATGCTGTTAATGATGCTGACAGTCTTGCCTATGCATCCCTGGTTTGAATTCCACTTGGTCATGGTGAACTATTTGTTTTATATACTTTTGTATTCTGTTGCCCAGTATTTTGTGAAGGATTTTTGCATCAATGTTCACTAGGGAAATTAGTTTACAGTTTGCTGTCTTTTTATATGTCTGGAAGAGTTTGTGAAGGATCAGTGTCAGTTCTTCCCGGAATGCTTGGTAGAATTCTCCTGTGAAACATCTGGCACTTTTTTATTGATAATCCCTTGAAAATCTTGTCTATTTCTTCTATTGCTATGGTCTGTTGAGATTCTTGACGTCCATTAGGAATAGTCTAGGAAGTGATGCCTTTCAAGTTGTTGAATTCATTGGAGTACAATCTTTCATAGTACTGTGTAATTATCCTTTAGATTTTATTAGGGTCTGTTGCAACGTTTCCTCTTTCATCTCTCATTCTTGCTATTGAAACTTATCCCTGCTTTTTTTGGTTAGGTTTTCACGCAGTTTATCAATTCTGTTTATCCTTTCAAAGAACCAACTTTTAGCAACATTTTTTCCAATTTTCTGTGCACATATTTTCATGTGCATGTTGAAATGTCTTCCTTAATGAAGCATCCTTTGTCAATTTTTTCAATTGGTTGTATTTTTGTTGTTGAGGTATTGACATTTTCTATATATGTAGAGATTGGACTGTCTTGGATTTGTCATAGCCAAAATTCATTGCTGTTGAGTCAATTCTACCTCCTGGTGACCATGTAAAAATTTTCTGAGGTTATCAGTCTCTAGTGGAGGGGAAAGTTTCATCTATCTTTCTCCGCCCAGTTGGTGCACTTGAAAGGCTGGTTTTGTGGCTCCCCATTTACCCAGCAGCACCACCAGAACTCTAATAGTTGATAATTGTGCACGTATCTCATTTGTTAGTTACCTGCTTAAATGTCTTCTTTGGTAAAGTGTCCATTCATGCCATTTGCTCATTTTTAAATTGAATTATTTGTATTTTTGCTATTGAGATGATGATTTTCTAATTTTTTTTAGATTATCCCTTGTTAAATATGTCAGTCAAAATCTTTTTTTCTAATGTATAGGTTCTCTTCTTATTCTTTTGTTCAAATCTGTTGATACTTCTAAGTTTTTCATTTTCAGATTATCACAATGATATACGTTATTTTATGTTACTTGTACACTTTAAGCTATTCTTTTGTACAATATATTAGGGTTCATAGTTGAGTTTCTATTTTTTCATAAGCCTTTTATGTTTAGATTTTTAAATATCAGTCATTGATCCATATTGAATTAGGCTTTGTGTGGTATGACATAGATCATGCTTCATTTGTCTGTAAACAGATTTTCAGTTTTGCCCAAGAATTCAGTGCCCAGGAAGTCCTGTATCCAAGTGATCAAAGCTCATTCTGTCTTCTAATTATACAATATTTCAGATGAAAATCTTCCCTATCAGTGTATTTATGAATCCTCCTCATGTATGCATGCACTGAGAGGCTGGTCTTTTTCTCCTGGATTTCCTGTATGAATAGTTTAATAGCAGGCTGTATAGTTTTCCTTTCAGTCTTCACTGAGATGAAATTACATTTTCTTTCCTTCTCTTGTTCTGGTATTTAGAATAAGCCTAAAGATTTTTTTCCCTGAAATTTATTTAGATATAGATCTTCAAAAAGGTGTCTCACTGGACATTGTGCAATATGAAAAAGCAATAACAATTTGTAAATTATTAAGGGCTCAAGGGGGGTGAGGGAAATATGGGGAGCTGATACTGGGGAACTAACTAGAGAGAGGATGTTTTGAGAGTGATGATGGCATCAAGTGTTCAAATGTGGCCTTTATACAATTAATGTATGTATGGATCATGCAGGGAGGTGTATGAGTACCCAATAAAATGATTCATTAAAAAAGGGGGGGAGGGAAGGGAAAGAGGAGCTTATACCAAGGGCTCAAGTGGAAAATGTTTGGAAATGAATGTGGCAAAATGTGTGCAAATATGCTTGATACAGATGATGTATGGAATGTTATAATAGCTATAAGAGTCCCCAATAAAATTATTTTTTTAAAAAGGTGTCCAACTTAGAATATTCCTTGGACAAATATAATAGCATAAACTTTATATTCAGTGTGTACAATTTTTGATCCTGTGACTATCTGGAACATCATGAAATCTTGTAGTAATCCTGGAAACTTCCCCCTGTACTTCCCCATAGCCTTCCCTTCGGGCATTAAATAGGAAGATTGACTAGAGGTCATATGGGCTCTCCAGGACTTCCTTCCTCCTGTTTCACCATCAATCTAGGCAAGATCATTTTCTATCCACTATTTTCCCATATGCTTGTGCCCTGTCCTTTCAGCCATTCACATATCAATCACCCTCTCCCCAGGATGGTATACACAAAAGATAGGAGGGTGACACACATACCTGGAAGAGTTTATATTTTATCCTATGATTAAAAATTTTAATGTGAAAACAAACAAAATCCAAAATATCTGAAACTATCATGTCAACTTGCCTCAGAATCTTGAAGGTTGGCACAGCCATACAGCCCAATAGGGAACCCAACTAGAGCCAATAGACTATGTATCACCCTCTCTGAGTATATAGCTTGAAGGTCATTTTGGTAGAGGGCTCTTCGTGTCAGTTAGGATCAAATGTTCAAGGGCTGGGAGGGGATGCTGACTGCTTAGTGGCTACCATGCAGTTATAACCAAGTCTCCCCACCCACCCCAGAGAGTTTGACATCCCTATCAGAAGAATGAGGGACACCCATGGGAAAGGCAAGTCAGGAGAGGGGAAAGGGAGAAGACAAATCTTGGATAAATCAAGTTCAAGTCTATTGGTAAAAAATGGGGAGGACCACTTTTCAAGTAGAGGGGATAAAAAGACTAGCAATATTTTTAAGGACCCTAAGGGGCATGCTTTATGCTTGGCAATATGCACCAAATAAGTAACAGTAGCCTAAGTTTCTTTACACACCCTGGGGACATAAGCCAAGTCCTATAGAACACTGAGCCATTGAATCCTGGATCTCCGTGGCACACAACTGACACCAAAGGCCACTCTAGAGGAATCTGATAATGGAAACTACACTAGGTGAATTGTCTTAAGCACTCCTGTAACCTGAGGAGTTGAGATTGAAAATTGATGGTGTTTGAAGAAGCAGAAGACAGCTATACCAAGAGTATTGAACTCCTGGTAGGTGGACATTGTCAGTAAATATTAATGTAAATTTTGCCTCACAACCAATTCCTATTGTTGATATAGACAGTATCCAACCACATAAGAATTTATTCTGAATATTTGAATAATTTAGGTATTGTGCTGCACTGGTCCAACAGTGTTTTAAAAATTAGTTCCAGGGACAATCAATGACACCATTATGAAAGATTTTATGCTCCAGGGAGACTATTGATAAGATTCTTTATCATAAGTTAACAACGAGATTTTTATGGACAGCCAAAGGCAGGGAAAAAAAGATCCAGGAATGGATTTTCAGCTCACACTAAATCCTGGTTCCAATTTAAGAACAATTAGTTCTTATATTGTGACCCTGCTCAACACTTGCTCTTATCAAGGGAACACAAAAGCTATGGGTTCTATCACAAAGTATGGGGAAGAAATTAAATATTGCCTACCTGTCAGATGGAATATTATCTGGGGTTTTAAAAACTTGTTTCCAAACAATCAACAACCTAAGTGAGATGTCAATCTAGGTCCATATGTATGTACACCAACATCCATGACCCAAGGATTGTAAATTATATAATCCAAAGCTGAAGGAGGAACTAGTATCAGAGCCTAAATTGTGAGATTCTGATTTGCAGAAGACTAGGAATGACAGTGGAAGCACAAGATACATACGTGAGATCTACATAGGAAATAAACCTCTGGTGATTTCCCTCTATACATAATTGAGGGATGGGAATAAACCAGTAGAGGATTGAAAACGTGATTCGAGAACATCAAAATGAGAAACTTAACTTGAATGGTTAAAACTTTTGTTACTTGATCTGATACATGTTGGGCCTGTTAGGTTTTCAACAAGTTCTCTCTCTGTGTGTTTTTCATATTGGGGTTTATCTCTGATGTATTTTGTCATTGTGGGTAGCCTTCTTGTATTTTTGTTATGCTTTTCTGTTTTTTAGTATATTAACCCCAGGATTGATGAGCATGTATAGATGGCAAAGAGAATGAAGGTTCCTGAGGGTACTATGAGGGAGGGAGGGAGGGATAAAGTGGAGCTGACACCACAGAGGGAGAAGGCAGAAAGGTTTTGAGACTGATTGTGGTAGCAATTATGTCCTGATTGATATGCTTCAACTGTGGAATGGTACGATATATGTATGAATTCCCCCACAAAATTCCTCAGGAGGAAAAAAAAAAGAAAGAGGACTCTCCTATAGCTAAATTTTATAACTTTAAAAGTAAAAATTTTAATTTTTACTTGCTATAAAAAGTACTTAAGAAAAAATATATTTTTACATATATATAAGCCATTACTGATATTTTAAAAGTGGTGATAGGTATAGCTACTACATATAGATTGAATTTTTTAAAAGCATAATTCAAAATTTGGCCAGGAAAAAGGGGTGTACTAATCAGACCACTCTAAGTATTTTCAGTATATTAATATAGCCTTCAGCAAAATCTTAGTCTAAGATAACTATTGTCATTTTTGCCTACCAGACAAGCTTTAGTTTCAAATTTAATTCATTTAGGCTCAAAAATTACAGCAGTGATCAAAGACATAATTATAACATATTTATGGCCTATTATTATTGTAACATTCTGAAGTAAAGGGCAAAAATTCCACCCAGTGAACTTGTTCTTCCTGTTACTGACACAAGATTGAGACATTTAAATGCTAAGACATGGATCCCTGAGGCAGAACATAAAATATTTATAATGAAGGGAGTATGGACCAATAAATTTCAGTTATGAATGTTTTTAGCTAGGAGAAATAATAAATAACCTTCCACAGGCAATATTTCAGTTTGCATTTATTGTACCTCATCACACCAGATTTTCAGGAAACAATAATAATTGCATAGTAGGACACTAAATTACTCTTATGTTTAATGAGCGATTAAACTGTTAAACTTTGATTAAGATATAAGAGCCTCCCTAATTTGACTGTGAGATGCGCTTTGCTTGGAAAGACTTAGTTTGTGATAGTATCAATAAAGAGGTCATAATTTATAAAAATTTCTATTGAAAAGAATATGTAATTTCAGATAGAGGTTAACTGTGATAAAATAGCATCAAAGTCTTATTTGGCAGAAGAGGAAAGGGTTATCATTTAAATTACAGTGAAGTGAATTATATACTTGGGATAACATCTCTAGTCCATTAAATAGTTTTAAACATGACTAGAAAAAATAGACTGCATTGTACTTGATTTCGCATAGCTAGAAGATTTTGTGGCACCTAGGATTTCATATCAGATGAAACAGTCCCCGGAAAGAACATCATTCTTGATAGAGTAGGTAGTCATCAAAAATAAAAGGAAGATTCCCAATTAGACAGGTTGATCCAGTAGCTATAACAATGGGTTCAAGCCCAGGAAAGATTTTTAAGACGGTGCAGGGTTAGATAGTCTTTCATACTGCGGTATGTAGTCTTGCTGATTTCTCAACTGCATTGAAATACAACAAAGTATGAATTATACAATTCACTGGAAGAACATCTAAATAAGAGTTCTGACTTTGTAACTTCCTAACTCTGTGACCCTGGTGGTGGTGTGGTGACGCCTTAGTCTGTTAGCCATGAAGTCAGGAGTTGGAAACCACCAGTCGCACACGTCAGAAAAAATGAGGCTTTCTACTCCTATAAATAGTTAGAGTCTCAGATACCTACAGGGGAAGTTCTGCCTTGCCTTATAGGGGCTCTCTCTATACATCAGCATTGACTGAATGGCAATGAATTTGGAATTTGGAACTCTGTGACCCTGAACAAGCCATCTTTCTGAGTCTGGTGAATTCAGAATATTGCAAGTCCTCCAGACTTTCAAAGAACAAATAAATGTATCTTTGAAGAAAAACATTCAGAATTCTCCTGAGAAGCAAAGATGGCTCGGCTTCATCTCATGTCCTTTGAGACCCATCATCGGGAAAGACAAGTCCCTGGAAAAGGACATCGTACTTGATAAAGTAAAGGGGCAGCAGAAAAGAGGAAGACAGCGAGAAGACACACTGACAGCGATGAGGGGCTCACACAGAAAAATCATCGTGAGGCTGGTGCAAGATGAGACAGCACTTTGGGTCCTGTTGTCTCTGGGTTGCCATGAGTAGGAACCAAGTCAACGGCACCGAACAGTGTCAACAAAGGACAATGAGACTGATTTTTCTTACAATGAAACAACGACATGCCTTGACTTGGGTTCCCCTAGCAGAACCTGACAGCAAATTCATGGCAATTGTAGGATGCGAGGAAGACGTGGGGGACAAGCTGTGAATGGGCAATTATGCTTCTTGGTTATTTCTCTGATCATTTTCACCTGAAACAGTGAATCTGGACAATCTGTCTAGGAGAAAAGTGGGAGGCATTTACTTTTTAGTTTTCTTCCCCCTTGGTAACAGCTAGGTATTAATATTCTGCGCTGTCCATAGGCGAATGGGAATAGGTTACCACAGCCTTTGTCTCCTGGTGTGTTATCAACACCACAATTAAGGATGAAATGTGAAGGTGGATCTTGGGGAAAGAGGACGCCACACTGTATCCACAGGATGCTGAACGTGGTCTTCACAGATTGGGTGATCACAGCAGTGTCGAGAATAGCACAAGTGAAACCAAGAGTCCCTGAGGAAAGAGTCAATACAATAAGCAAAAGCACTTTAAAACTGAAAGGCTGTTATTAACCATCAAAGATCAAACAATGTACTGTTGTTTCAGGGTTCGCTAGGACTACGTGTATCCATTACTAAATGTTGTTCTTAATCATATTCATATAGAATTCATCAGAGACTAACAAGAAATAGCTATATGTTTTCTCCATAGAGAAAGCATAAAATTAAATATTTTTAAAGTGTTCAAATAAACGATCTATTTGAAAAGACAAAACTTTAAATAATATCTGGCCTTGTCTTTGCCAGACACAGCAGCACCAGGTATTCTCTGAAATCCATAGCACCAAGTATTGGCTTTCAGATTCCACGCACTAGAGTCTATTGCAGAGAATCCTGAATTGGACAGATGGGAGAGATGAGTGATTTTCTTGGTCACACAAGGCGTGCATATGGTTATAAGTTTGGTTACATGAAACCACGAAAGCTTTCTGTTATATTTGTGGAGATGTCGGGAAACATCTCTATATGTCAGGGTAGTTACAGGGTTTGTGGATCGTTGAAGTGAAAGGACTGAGAGGAAATGTGGCTTTTGTGGGGGCAGAAATGGAGTCAGGAGTCCTGAGTGTTCTGACATGCACACATGTGGCAGGACCTAGGAACGTGTTCTTGCAGAAACCAGCAGTTGAGAAGGTATCGGTTTTGGATTTTCCAGCTCATCTCTATAAAGATGATACCTGACATTGTAAGAAGAAAAGAGGCTGAATTTTATCCTTAAAGATAGCATCAAGTAGGAAACCAAGCTGGTTTTCATAACAAATATTATCAGAATGTGTCTAACTGAGAAGCACAATAAATGTGGGCAAGATGAAATGCGAACACTAAAATTGTAGGCTTTGGATAAGTCATCATTTAATAACTACTTTATTTACCTAATAACTACCTTATTTACCTAATAGCTGAGAAGGGGAAAACAAGAGGAGACAGATGCACTCGCTCACCCACTGTTTAGCTTTGTGTTCCTCTCTGGCTGAATGCCATTTCCAGGTGTTTGGTGTAGAGCCAAATACTAAAATTAGACATTTGGTACAGCCCTGGTGAATACACAGGGGTGATGTAAGTAAGCTTGTTCAATCCTTGGCCCCTGGCACTACTATTAGAGCCTTTCTTTCCAGGGCTGTCAAATTTACCCACCAATTTAAAGGAAAATGAAATGCCATGGAAATGTGATCAGAAAAAAAAAAGCCCAGAACTATTAGACCTCAGATTTTAGAGTACGGTCTCTCTCAAACATCAACTCTCATTTATAATAAAATTAAGTTCATTTTCATTTCTTTGGAAACGTGAGGAATAAATGATGCTCCAATTCTTTCTTCGGGGTTTAGTTCAAACCTTGTCTAAAAGAGATATTGAACATTGTAAAGAGAAAAACCAAGAGCGAGATCACAACTTCAGATGTGAAGTGGGGATGACAGTGAGTGGAAACAGCAGAAAGAATGCCTGTGTCCACATCAGTGTGGCTTGAATCTAATCTGGAATTCTGCAGATCTGAAAATTCTTCTTATTATTATTTCTTGTTATTATTATTACATGTGTCTTCTTATTAAATGTATTGCTCTTCCACACGTTGTTCGTAGATCCTGTCAAGTCGATTTTGATTCATAGCAATCCTGTGAACAACAGAACGACCCCCGTCTTCTCCTCTGCCAGCCTCACGATCAAGGTAATCTTCCTTGAGAAATCACTGGATGGGTGTGGTCCCCAGGAAGGAGGAGTCATATTGGACAAGGTAGAAGGCTGATCTCTCAACTGCCTAAGAAGAAAGAGGTGGTGATCTTCTTCTGAGAATCTTATGAGTGCAGCTTAGTTTTGTACATAAAAGATTCAACATGCATTGGAATGGATTAGATGGCAGCAGATTTTGTTTTGTTTTTATTATTGGCAGGAAGTCTCACTGTGGCACATATAATACACTTGGCTGCTAAACCAAAAGTTGGAGGTTGGAGTCCATCTAGAGGCACCTCAGAAGAAAAGTCTGGTGATCTCTCAGACCACTATGACTTCAGGAGCCAGGTTTGCAAAGAAGACCAGATCTGGAAATTCTTATCTTCTTTAGCCACAGAAGGGCTGAAGAGTAACACTGCTGACCAAATAAAAGCACAATGATGTGTGACATAAATTAGAAGTCCTCTTCCTTAATTTATTTCTAACATCGATTGGAGTACTTGATTTTCCAGGCATACAGTACAGAATAGAATGACTTAAGCAAATGTTCTTTGTTTGGGTAGGCACATCTCATTCCTCTGAAGATCTGTGCTGTACACTGAACAAAAGTAAAGATCGAAGAATTTATTATATAATATGAAGCAATGTAGCAATAATTCAGAAATGCAGTGCATGTGGATTTCTAAAAATGTTTGACCAGTCTTCTATCTTTGTCATGAAGGATTTGAGAAAAAAGAATTTTGTCAACTCAAAGAGTAAAGCATTACTGGCTAGCATCTTTCTACTATTAACATCCAAAATCAGACTGAAGTGGCTATTTACACTAAATATTAAAAAGCTGTAAAACCTTGCCACAACTATCAGAGGTGGTCAGAGAAGTTACTTTTTCTATAGTACAGATTTTTTTCTACTCTCTTCTTCTTCTCTTCACTCCCTTCATGCTAAGCCATGTTGATTGGGTAGGATGAGGTGGGAGGGAAGGGAGCTGGAAAATTTTTATGTTTAAGATTGAGATCTCTTCCATACCATTAATAGAGTACTGCTTTTAAGATCCCAAATATCAACTGTGCTTGCTTATTAGGAAGGAAAGTTGAAACATGAACCGCACTGAGAGAGGTAAATTCTTTGTGTCTTAGGCCTCACTTGGAATGAGATGACGCCCTTTCCCAACTCAAGATTCCTGGGATATGGGAAATTGCAAACAGTAAGATTTCCCTTAAGAACCAACATTTAAAGTTTTTTAAAAAAAGGCTAGTTTGAAAGGATGTTGCTTCTTAAAGGCCTGATAAATTACCTATTGCTCCAATATACCAATAGAATAAACAGAATTCCTGTAGTCCTCAAATTTATTTCATACAGTATGGGATAAATTGTAATTGTAACTGCTTTCTAGATGACCATCTTACTCTCCTACAGTCATACCTCTTCTCCTCTCCACACACAGCCCTCATCTCCAGCTCTTTAAAAGCAGTGCACTGACTTTTGTTAGTCTTTTCTATGGGTTTGAGGAATGAACAACATCAGTTCATTATATAAAGGGCCTTTAAAAAGTGTTCTCCGTGTTGTTTCTAGGGAAGCACTGGTGGCATTGTGGTTACAAGTTGGGCTGCCAACTTTAATGCCAGCAGTTTGAAACCATCAACCACTTTGCAGGAGAAGCATGAGGCTTTCTGTTCTTGTACCCTGGCTGTTAGCGAAGCTACTCACATCCCTGGTCTATGGTCAGAGAGGATTTACCAGAGGCTTAATCAATGTAGGGACTCTGCAAATGCATTTAGGATTTTCAATGTCATCCATCACCTTATGCAAACTATGCTCAGAATTTAATGCCTGATACTGTTCCCTCCTCCAGTTTTAGACGGTATTATTTATAATCCCTAGATAATATAGCCCAGTATGAAGATCTTGTCTGGACTTAGCTAACACCTCTCTTAGATGGCTTCTTGAGTTAAGACAAGATTTTAAGACCCCAGATGCTACTTTTTCTATAGTTGGGCACTGTCTGGTTTCTTTACCATAATTTGTTATGGCATCATGTCTTCAGTGATCTCTCTCAAGACAAGTATGAGGGGGGCCATGTCTAAGAACTAATTGTTTTTTACAAGTTGTTTTTACAAATAAATGTGTGCTGAAAATCCCTCCATATAGTTGTCACTGGTTCAATTTAGAGACATCATTATCCTTTTGTTGGGGAACATTATCAATCCTCCAATGACTTAGAATTTAAAACACCATTGAAATAAGGAAAGTATACATGGATAGCCAGCTTTTTTGAACAAAATATATGAATTTTTGATTTGATATACGAAAAACTTTTGACTGAGCATTATTTACAAAAAGGAAATTGGAGACAGGACACAATTTTATTTTTTTAATATGCAATGATTCATAAAAAAATTGCTTTAATCTCATTCATTGAAATCCCATCATCCCACTTCCTCTCTCTTGCTTATTTTCTTTCTTTAAAAATATTTTATTGGGGGTTCATACAGCTCTTATCACAATCCATCCTTCCATATTTTTACATTTGTTGCCATCATCATTTCCAAAACATTTTCTTTCTACTGAGCTCTTGGTATCAGCTTAATTTTCTTCCCTCCCTCCCCTATGAACATGTGATAATTTATACATTATTATTATATTGTTGTGCCTTATACTGACTGATGTCTCCTGTCACTTACTTTTCTGTTGTCTGTCCCCTGGTGGAGGCTTATATGTAGATAATTGCAATTGGTTCCCCCGTTTCTCCCCCACCTTCCCCTTCCGCTCCTGGTATGGCTACTCTCATTGTTGGTCCTGAGGGTTTTATCTATCCTCAAGCCCCTGTGCTTCCAGCTCTTATCTATGCCAGTGTATACCCTCTGGTTTAGTTTGATTTGTAAGATAGAATTGGGGTCATGGTAGTGGGGAAGAGGAGAGAGGAAGTATTAAAGAATTAGAGATTCCTCAACCTGTTTATTGTGATCCCTTTGGGGGTTGAATGACCCTTTAACAATTGAAGTTGAAGTCACCTGATACATAATAGTAGCAAAATTGTAGCTATGAAGTAGCAGCAAAAGTAATTTTATGATTGGGAGGTCACCATAACATGAGGAACTATTTTAAAGGGTTGGGGCATTAGGAAGGTTGAGAACCACAGAAGTAGAGGAAAGTGATATGTGCTATACTGCTCCCCGACAGGTTTGTCTCTTCCTTATGACCCTTCTGTAAAGGGATGTCCATTTGCCTATGGATGGGCTTTGGGTCTCTACTCCACCCTCCCCCTCATTCACATTGATGTGATTTTACATTCTGGGTCTTTGGTGCTGATACCTAATCCCATCAACATCTCATGATCACACAGGCTGGTATGCTTCTTCCATGTGGACATAATTGTTTCTCAGCTACATGCCACTTGTTTCTCTTTAAGCCATTAAGACCCTAGATGCTATATCTTTTGATAGCTAGACACCCACTTTGTTCACCACATTTGCAGATGCACCCTTTTTGTCTTCAGTGATCGTGTTGGGAAGCTGAGCACCACAGATTGTCAGATTATTAGAACAAAATGTGTTTGCATTGAGGGAGTACTTGAATAGAGACTTAATGTCCATCTGCTACCTTAATACTTTACATAAAAGTATATGCACACAGATCGATTTCCCTATTGTAAACATGTAAATATATTTACATATGAATATGCATGTATTTAGTCCTCTATAAATTCCTTTTGCCTCCTAGTTCTTTCTTCTATTTCCTTTTACTTTCCTCTTGTCCGACTATCATATTCAACCTTCATTTGGGTTTCAGTAATTCCTCTCCTTTACGTTGCCATTGAATAAGCCCTACCAGGATCCTATGCCCTCCTCACCATCAATTTTATTTGTTTTTATGGTTTTACAAACTTTTATTTTTTTCATACTGTACACTGTCCAATGTGTCCCAACACTTACTTCTCTGTTGTCCGTGTCCCAGAGGAGAGGCTACGTGTAGATCCCTGTAGTTGGTTGTCCCTTTCTATTCCTCCATCTCTCCACCCTCTTGGTATGACTACTCCTATTACTAGTCTTGATGCATCATTATCCTATATTTCCAATGTTTCCAACTTCACTGTACATCTCCTGGTCTATCTGGATTTATGTGGTAGAATTGGGGTCATAATAGTGGGTGGGAGGCAGCATTTGGGAAGTAGAGGAAGGTTTCATATTTCATTGCTACTACCCTGTATCTTAACTTGCTCATCTCCTTGTAACCTCTCTGCAAGAAGATGTCACCTCACCTATTGATAGACTTTGGGTCTGCAATCTGTACTCCCCTCATTAATAATAATGTAATTTTAGCTCTTTGATGCCGGACACCGGATCCCTTCACCACCTCACGATCACACAGGCTGGTGTGCTTCTTCCGTGTGGGCTTTGTTGCTTCTGAGTTAGATGATTGCTTGCTTACTTTCAAGCCTTTAAGACCCCAGATGCTACATCTTTTGATAGCTGGCACTATCAGCTTTCTTCACCACCTTTGCTTATGCACACACTTGTCTTCAGTGATCGTGTCAGAAAGGTGAGCATCTTGGAGCCAATTTAATAGAACAAAGTGTTCTTGCACCGAGGAAGTACTTGAGTGGAGGTCCAATGCCCATCTGTTGTCCTACTACTAACCCTTTAAGTATGCATGTTAATCTCTTTCCTCATCATCACTTATAAATATATGCCCCTATGTACATACCTGTATTTGAACCTCTATAAATGCCCATTATCCCCCAGTTCCTCCCTCTATTTCCATTTGCTTCCCTCTTGTCCCAGTATCATGCTCAATCTCCATTTGGGTTTAAGTCTTTTCTCTTTGTTATATTAGTCTTAATCAATCCCTATCGGCCTTCTCTCACCCACCTTGTCACTAATTTTGTATCAATTGTTATTCCCTTTTTCCTGGGCTGATCGACATCACCACCTTTTCCCCTCTTCCACCTCTTCCATGTCCCCTACCCTGCAACTATCAGTCCTGTCTTTTCCACCTCCAGACTCTTTGTCCAGTCTATCTTGTCTAGATAGAGCTGCAGAGGTAACAATATGAACAAAAAAGATCTCCTAAAATGAAGAAACTGAAGCAAGTAAAACAAAGAAAACCCCTCAATATGCTATACATATATGCCAAAGAATAATAAAATAATAGCAATATAAGAACCTGTATAAAGTTCAAGGTTTGTAGTTGACCTCCCAGAGTGACCCCTGATTGAGTCAGATGGGATGCCACACCTTGACCCCAAAGTATATCCTTGGCACTCCATCTGGAACTCCACGCTCTGTTGCACACTTTTAGTACTTTGCATTGGTGTGAGTGTGTCTGACAGTGTATAATCTTGACCCCGTTTCTTCATCCTGGCCCCAATAGGCCTTGGGTCAGTGAGGGTAGCCATATTTCATAGTGGGGCCAACCGTATAGTCCTCTTTGTGCAGTAGCTGTTCTGAGTGGGATTATTGCCCTGAAGGCTCGGTGGGCCAGGATGCACGTCATTCTCTCTTTCTCCCCTTTCATTTGTTCTCATGTGCTCTGGTCAGGCATATCTCACTCCCCAAGCTTCAGCTTCAATGCTGACCTCCAAGGCAACTTCTTCTGGAGGACAGGTGGCTGCCCCTATAGTTGGGGTTGGGGTTGTGTTCTCAGGTCCCTCCACTGGTTCTCCACTCCATGCTGTCATG
>PVJH01017717.1:0-47085 GCA_004026705.1 Nesogale talazaci | reverse complement strand
CTCAAAATGGATATACAGATTTCACAAATGTATATCAGTATTAAAAGTATTTTGAAAATAGTATGGTTTTAAAGCAAACAAATTTGAGTACAGTTTTAAAAAAGAAAATCTCCAGTGTTTTTTTTTTTAGGTTGCCCTCCACCCCCAATATACATTGTCCCTTATGGTTCACTCACGGCCAAGGCACAAGCATCAAAGTAGCATTTTGACAGTCTGGGAGAGTCCACCAAGGGATAATTTTCAGAAATAATTTGACTTCCATCATCTTTATGCAAAAGTGTTATCTGACTAGTAACCAGGTGAAATTTTCATGATCTCAGTGAAACATCTATTCATCCCTTTGGTACAGAACACATGCTCTGGTGGTGGGGTACGTATGTGTTCATTTACCACCCAATATGAAATCACCCAATATGAAAACATAAATGGAAGTGATGATATGTAGTCTTCTTGTCCTACTAGTTTCTTCCCCAGCCATAATGTCACATCAGTTCAAATTATAGTCATTTAGCTTACATTGATATCATAGTAAGGTAAGTAAAATATAATTCTAGGAATCTAAGTTAAAAAAATTCTAGGTGCCTGAGCCCCAGTGGCATAGTGGTTGGTTGTGGGACTGCGGTCCACTGGCTTGGCAGTTCAAACCCAGCAGCAGCTCTCCAGGAGCAAGGCTTGACTTCCCATTCCCACCAGAAGGCAATTATTCTAGGAAATCATTAAAACAGTTATTTAAATAATATATCCAAATTTGAGGCTATTGTTTCCTGAAATCCATCTAAGTCTAAACACTAGAGAAGACAGTGTATGCTTCTCACTGACCTTTCTTTGAAGAATCCTGTCCTCTTCGATTCCCATTATGTCAAAACAGCAGTTCTGCAATCTCGAGAGACCTGTATTTAGAACTTGTAAAATGTTATTTGAATTTTAGGAATAAAGGGAAGCCTGGAGGGACAAGACCAGAGATGGAGAGGGAATAAGGTTACGTTTCTCCACCAAATTCTCATCAAATAGCCCTTGCTACCCTTGAAGAATAAACAGGTGCATAGTCATGCAGGAGAAAGAAAACACATTAAAACACACATACACAACAACAGCAATATCAGTCTTGCCACAATTTTCCTATCATTTTTCTCACCAATCAAATTCTCAGTATTTTTATGGCATCATGATAATCTTCTGTAATCATCTGGTGTCTTTTAAGAAAATCTATCAAGACTATCCTTTTGGATACTCCAAGAAACGTTTGTCACAACTCTCTGCTTAGCTGACTTCTCTTTTAATTTTAACTGTTCCAGAAGGTCCCCAGGGAAACTAGGCTTTCTAATGACATGGATTTTTATCGATCTTTTATTTTTTTAAGTCACTCTAATGAAACTAAGAACAAATCTCTTACTTAAAGAGCTTACCTACAGCACTCTTGAGCTTGCAGAGACATGTTGGAATATACTTTGAATGGAATTTGATGAATATTGCTGTGCAATGGGTTACTAAATATAAGTGTGGTGCCTCGAATTCACCAAGCAACCACTGCATGGGAGAAAGATGAGGCTGTCTATTCCCACAAATATTTACAGGCTTTTAAGGCCACTGGGGTGTTGCAATGAGTCAGAATTAACTTGACAGTAGCACATTAATTTATGTATGAATTGGAACTCTGGTAACAATACTATTTGATCTACCCATGTGTTAGTCTGGATAGACTAGTATAACAGATTTATAATCACACATAAGTGTATAAGAGAGTTTTAAATAAAGACTAATTGTACATTAAAAAGGCTTCCCAACCCACTCCAGATCAAATCCATAAGCTCGATATTAGCCCATCTTTCCTCTTCCAAACTATAAAGTCCTCTTCAGACTCACAAAATACATACCATGATGCCAAATGCAGGACAATCACAGGTCAGTGGTAGAAAGTCTTTAGATCCAGTGGCGTTGTAAGTATCTCAGTGTTGGCAGGGTCTCTATGTGGCTATTCCAGGGCCTGGATTTTGGCTTGAGAGCTACATTATGGTAGGCCCAAGTGGCTTCTCCTCAGAGATGTCTCACAAGAAACGAACCTTGTCAGGAGAGTGGTCTGGCATGGAGTGAGCAGAGAGTCTCTCCAAAGTCCAGGAGAAAAAAAAGATTTCCCAGAATTCTTAGGAGAAAGACATGCCAACAGATATGCCTCATTGGCTACCATGCAATAGACAGACTGGACCCCACCTCTTCACTCTTAATCTTCAAATTGACACCTGATTATGTAACAAGCACACTTTGTATGTAGTTGAATACCTAAGTGTGTGTGTCTGTGTCTATATTTTCAAACTATTCTCTATAAAATGGATATATATTTCAAAGATACAAAATATGGGGAAGCCAGTTCCCTTAATTTTAGTGTCAAAAGAATGCACCATTGTGTTCTCTTGCCTAACATCTGAATACACAATCCTTGTTGGAGGAATCCATATCTTACAGAACAGAAACCATCTCCCTCTGAAGAGAAGCTAGGCATATATTTTTATCTTCTTTATCATACATGCAACTGAGAAGTGAAAGTCTATCTTAGTATCATCAATCAGATGACCCACTCCAGAAATTGAACCAGAATATTATAGAACTCCATTTAAATAATGGACAGCATTACAAATTCCATGTATAATAACTTTTGAAATGCACCAGCAATATTGTTTCTAGCATCAGCTCCTACTGCCAATATGACTAATATAAGCAAAGTCTATTCCCAGGTGCATTTACACACTGATTTCCACTCAACAAATTTGCATGATTTGGGGCATAGTTCCTGGATATATAACATCCAAGCATGTGTCTTAATCTTTTATAAAAGTATGTCATCTTCTCAAAAGTATTTTAACAGCATGACTATTGTCTTCAACTGATTGGCTTGAGCTTTCTTTCAAATTAAGATTCTTCACTGATAGAAAAATTGCTACCAATGGTGATGAATACAATGGATCACTAGGGATGAAAAGATATTGCCCCTTTGTATGCACTATAGATAATTAGCTAGTGTTGAGAGAAAGGGTCTGTGGTAACAGAACAACATACAAATCGGGAAAACAATGTAAAATCATTGGTTCCTTCTAGTGATTTTGAACATCTTAAAGAGAGAAGATGGGTCTAGAATGCAAATCAAGACATACAAGGAACCCCCAAAACTTTCTCTATTTATGTAAAAAAATAAATCTCTGAATAAAAACTTCTGATATTTAAAATATAGTAAACAAGTAAACAAAATGAAACAGAAAAAGTATCCTAGGCATGGATATCATTGCCTTATGGAAACCAGAGATATTCCTAGTGTTTACCAAAAAAACAAAACAAAACAAAGCATCTTAAATGAAAAGTAGGCAAATTGTCCTATAAATCCTTGGACATGGGCTCAACAAAATGTCAGCCACTTGGCATGAGTGAAAGGAATGAGTTCCCAATTGACATTATAAAAAGGTGACCAGATGTCCCACTTTTTAACATTTGTCCCATGTCCCAAAGCATTTTAAAATTAAAATAAATATATTGCAATGCTATTTTTGCATTCTATAAACATTTGGGATGGTGCATCACTGACTGCCTCTGGTGGTCGTGGGCGCTACCCAGTGCTGCTCCTAGAGCTGCTGCTGGATTTGAACCGCCAAGTCTGAAGGCCGCAGTCCCACACTCAACCACTTATGCCACCAGGGCTCAGCCCTCTATGAACATTTTTGTTGCCCCCTATAGGCCATATTTTTAATCAAGAATCTGCACCCTCCCCCATGCCCCTACCCCTTGTCAATGATGACCCACTTAAAATCTGGTCACTTAAGCTAAGAATACTAAAATTGACAAAAACTTAAAAGTCTAAAGGGAAAAAAATTCACTTGAAACACAAACATGTTAGAGTAAAAGAATAATTCCACCAAAAAAGTGTTGACCTTCATTTGAAGGGAAAATGGATATGTTAACCAAGGTCACTAAATCAAAAATACTAATGCTGAGTTAAATGTAAGGAGGCCAGAGAAATTAGCACCTCCCTACTGTCTGAAGAAGGCATTTGGTAAGTGAGATAACTTGCTTGGGGAATAAGGTCTAAATGAGTATAGAAAACATAACGTGGGGAGTAGGAAAAAACAGGGGCGTGGGACCTTGAGGGTGCCTGTACTAACCTGCAAATTTTAACTTTCATAAAATTCACTTGGCTCACAAACCAGGCTTTGGTGAGAATTCTTTCTCACATGGAGCCAAAGACCAAAGTATATATCTCCTCTCAAGATATCTAACATAAAATTGGTTCTTTGACTCAGATATAAAGGTAGGCTACCTTCAGATATTTTTCCTGGAGTGGACCCTCACATCCTGATCTTACTATGGGTTTCGGGCACCTTCTGGACTATTTTTCACATCACCCATCAGCTGGAAAAAGAGTCAGGATGAACTCCTGCAAAACACTGTAGAAACTGATGGCCCCCAGAACTGACTCAAGGGGAGATGTGTAATGTATTACTCCAGCCACATCCTTTCAAGTCTGCTTTGTCACCTATTCTTGCTGGTATACTGGGCTTTACTTTTGCCTTTCTGTGTCTGCCTTCCCAGGAGCCTGCATGCCCTGCCTATTCCTGATTTCTGGGAGGGACTGGGAGGCTGCTGTCTGCAGGAGGGAGAGGTTCAATACTTATAGCTTGTTGGGTCGCTGTGGTATACTTTGTGTTCTGGCCACAGCTAGAAGATTTCTGTGGATAGATGGGGAAATGGGCAGAGAAGCCACGTGTAAGAATGCTTTTCTTTAAGGAGCAGTAGAGATCTTCATTTCCAGAGCACCCAGGACTCTGGGTTTAGGGGCAACTCTTCCCCAGGGGTCAAACAAGCTCTGAACATACCCATAGCAGAGGCAGGTGGGGAGTTTGGTCCCCCACCCCAGCTGGTTTACAAGCATTTCACCCTACTTGAACTTAAGCAAACTAAAAATGACTTGGGCAGTTACTCTAACCAACCGGAACATTGTCAGCACCTCACTCCAGCCTATGATTTAACCTGGAAGGATATAATGGTAATACTAAGACAGACTCTGACGGACTTTGAGAAGGAACAAGTGCTCAAACCTACTACGAAAATTTCAGAGGAGTTACACGTGATGAATGGAAAGTACCCAGTAGGGAAGGCAGCTGTACCTTCAAGTGACCCTGCTTGGAATCACAATGAGCACCAGGAAGAGTGAACATGAGGACATTTCCTGGTGTGCATCTCAAGTGGCAGGTAGGCAAAAGGCCACTAATTATGCCAAAGTGAGATTAATTCATCAGAAACCTACAGAGCCTCCTGTAGGCATTTTAGAGCAGCTAAAGGAAGCCCTAAAAAATCATACTGCTATAGATGTAGATTCCTATGAAGGGCAACACTTAAATCAGGGACAAGTTTCCTCCTTTCTTTCTTTTTGAATTTACAAACAGCATTTGTTGTTTTTTCTTTTCATCTTTTCTTTTTTTATTTAAATAATTTTATTGGGGGCCCTTACAGCTATTACAACGTTCAATACATCATCTGTGTCAAGTACATTTGCACACATGTTACCACATTCATTTCCAAACATTTTCCACTTGAGTCCTTGGTATAAGCTCCTCTCCCCCACTCTTTTTTAAATGAATCATTTTATCAGGTACTCATACACCTCGCTTCACAATCCATACATACATCAATTGTATGCAGATCTCATTTGCACACTTGTTGCCATCATCACTCTCAAAATATCCTCCCTCCACTTAGGCCCCCAGTTCTACCTCCCCATATTTCCCTTCCTCCCTCCGTCATGAACCTTTAATAATTTACATATTACTCCAGGCATTCTCAAGAAGCTCCAATAATCAGTGCAGAGACCTGAAGGAGTGACCCTAGAGGAGATGGTTGCTTTTGCTGAAACGACTTTTTATATTAGAGAGCAGGAGGGGGAAGTTCGGGCCCAAACACATCCGGCATGTGCAGGTATTGGCCGCAATTAATGACCAACACCTGTAGAATGCCTCCCAGGTTTCTTAGACGCTTGGACCAACTACCAGATGCTACATTTACTGGAGACTGGGCCATTGGACTAGAAACTGCCCTAACTGAAACACACTTCCTTGCAAGCAGACAGGCCACTGGGCTAGTCTCTGTCCTAAGGCCAAAAACCTGGAGGCGGGGGTGGGGGGGAGGGCAACATGCAGCTTCTTATGGATGAGGATTGAAAGTGCCTGGTCTGGAGGGCTGAGCAGCAGGAGACAACTGTTACTGGTCTGGAGCTCAGGGTGAGCCTCAACGTGGCAGGTAGGTCAGTAAATTTTCTTTTAGATGCTGGGTCACCTATCCTTATCTTCTTCCCAGGATTCCTGGCATGCATCCTGCATCTGCTCCATCCTGAAAGTATCAGGGAAACCTGTAGTTAAACATTTTACTGAACCCCTCAGTTACCTATGAGATCACTTGTATTTTTCTCAATGCTTCCTAGTAGTCCCTGAACGTCCAGTTCCTCTCCTAGGCCGAGATACACTGTCCAACCTGCCATCCTTGTGCCAGAAAACCTAGTTCTTATAAAAACTTGGAAGGATGGTTCCCCTACTCCCCAACTTCAACCAGTCTGGAAGGGACCTTTGCCAGTAATTCTCTCTACCCCCACTGATGTCAAGGGTAGAATGCTTGGATCCACCATACATGCATGAAACTGTGGAAACCATCATCATCGGATGTCTCAGAGGTAGAAACTACAAATAAATACTCCTGTGAGTCATTAGATGGTCTTAAAATTGTATTTCATCACACCCCGGGACAGCTGAGGGCTCCACAGATGACTCTACCCCTCACAGCTGGTAGGCCAGTGAATGCTTTTACCCATTCCTGTGTTTACAATGAACAAACACTCATGTCTGGTAGTCTTAAGAGTCTCATGCCTGTTAGCCTTAAGACTGTTCATTTCCTGTGACACTAAACCCACTGAAGGGACACTGTTAACTCATAACCTTGCCCTGGTCTCACTTAAAATGTTCACCTTGGGTGAGCCCCGGTGGCTTAAGTGGTTGAGTGCAGGACTGTGGCCCATCAGCTTGGTGGTTCAAATCCAGCGGCGACTCTCAGGAGCAGCATTGGGTAGCTCCCACAACCACCAGAGGGCAGTTATGCCCTCCCAAAACAAACAAACAAACACAAACATACCAAATGTTTACCTGTTTGCTTCCCAGATATTCTCAGGTTGCAAAGGCCTCTGAACAGACTAAGAAGGATATGGACCCAAAGCCCCATGTCGCCCCTTTTGTCAGCAGTAAATAGCCATGAATGTCGTCACTCAGTAGCCCAAAAATTCGGGTCCATATTTCTTCAGGGGTGAATGATAAATAGCTAGCATAAAGGAAAGAGTGTCCATTGCACATGCTTAGAAGTTTAAGCTACCACTCAGGAAAGGATTGTACACTAAACATGCTCAGAGGTTAAGGCTTCAGGTCAGAAGAGCTACACGTGGATTGGCTCATTTAGGCCAGTTGAATTCAATTCAGTCAATGGGGTCAAACAGGGTCATCAACCATGCCTCCTGCCCCAAGACTGAAAACACAGGAGACTGGAGCCCATCGGGTCTTTTTCTTCAGTAGCTTCCCGGTAGGCACATGGGGGTGAGGAGTCTTGTGGGTGCCTATGTGAACTTCAAATGTCTTCTACCTTTCATAAAACTCGTTTGGATCACAAACCAGGTTTCAGAGTGAATTCTTTCACCTGAAGAGGATATAGATATCCTCTCGAGAAATCGAACTTTACAGTTTTTCTCTTTTCCAGCTTGCTTATACTGCCTATCTCTTCCAGATAGACAGGTAGCGACAAAGACATGAACCAACACAAGACAATAAACAATAAAACAATAGCTACAAGTACAGCAACAACAATAAAAGGGGAATAAAAATACATGGGTAGACGGGCAACAGGGCACTCACCACACAAGGGAAAGAGGGACCAGACTTACTTAACCCAATGCTTCACGACAAGAATGTAACACACTGACAAGAAACATGAGGGGCCGGCCACATTACCAACAACATGGACAGCACACATACACACACTCTGAAGAATTCACTTCAGAGGATAGCACTGTAGCTACAGCTTGAGAAGAGGCATTTTTCTGATCAGAGCTCACTGGAGTCAACGATGGGGGAGGGAAAAAAAGTGAAGCTTATCCTGGCCCACCAAGTCCTTTAGACAACATTTCTGCTCAGAACAGCCAATGCACAGAAAGAATCAAGGCTGGCCCCATCATGAGACACAACGTACTCACTGACACACAGCACCAGGAGGGACAACACTGGAGATACACAGCCGGAGTTGTGACTTCCCTGATCTCACCATTCCAAAAGCAGACACTGGGGACATGCAACCAAAAATAGACATGCAACCAAAAATAGGCTATGGGGCCAGGGCCTGTGAACCATCAAGCTTGAATAGAAAACACTGGTAAAAGACAACAAATAGGCCTTATTGGGTTTGGTTTTTTGTTGCTGTTATTGCATAGTCTTCATCTTTGATTTCATTTTATGAGCTTTTGGGGGTGAGGTGATGATGGAAGCTTCCACCGGCTTGATGGATATTTGTTTTCTGGGTCATAAGAATAGAACCATGTCTCTCCAGCCATAATGACCATGGGGGAAAAGTGGCTGGCTTGTTTTGGAATGCTTCTTTTAAGCACAGCATGTTTCTAATCAGTGTTATTTTCCTGGTGAGGAAAAGTTCTAAAATTCCATAATTCATATTTTATTTGCTCATAGTTTATGCCATAACATAACTGACAACAAACAAAAAAGACATAAAATTCATATCAGTAAAATATAAATATCTTTCAGAAATTTTTATACCCCAAGGCACAAATTTCATAGTTGCCCATCTCATTCTCAAATCGTCTTTTAAGACTTGCTGAAACAGGCTCCAAAATGGTCCAGATAACTTCCCATCTTCTCAATGGTCCTTTGTTGGTCCTCAAGGCCAAGTGGATGCCTTTTATCTACCTTTATATCCATTTGGGAAGATAATGAACATCAAGAATGAGCTTTGACACCAGTTGACATTTCTCCTTTTTTGAAATGAGAAAACCATTCATACACTTGAGTTTTTCCCATGGAACTGTCCTTGTAAGCTGTGTTCACCATCGCAACAACTTCTGCGGCATTTTTCCCAAGCAGGGGGAAAAAATTACAGCTGCACACTGTTTTCTTAAATGAGCCATCACAAAAAATGAAGTTCAAGTGAAACTGCTTTTCTCAACAAAGTGTGACCTGATAACCCTTCCTAGGCAACCTCACAAGCCTCAATAACTTAGAGCAAGTAGCACAATGCTTATGTACTGGGAAAAATGCATATTTAGAAAGCTCCGTGTAGTGGAGCTTTTTTCCATTTGTGTGTGCGTCTACCCACTTGTATATTGCTCAGTATCATATCATCAACTGAACATATAGCTGGTCTTGCTTTCTGTAATACTTGACCACAGGAGGGAAAGTCCTTTATTTGAAAACTTTACAATGCTTGAAACAATTATATGCATGTTTTAAAGTTTAAATGTATGAAGTCCTAAAATACTATAATTCATAATTTATTTGCTCATACTTTATGCTATAGCATAACTGATGAGCAAAAACAAAATAAAAATTCATATTGATAAATATGAACATCTTTAAGAAATTTTTATACTAATGTGTCATAAAATTTTTATTTTAGTGCATGTAAATATTTTCAGTTAATTCATTTGTAGAAATGTCTTTTCTACATAATATAGCTATACGATATTTCTGAAATTTAATTTTTTACAAATTAAAAAAATATTTTAAAATACAGTGAAGCTCATAAAAGCCAGTGGAAAGTACTCAAGAAAAAAGTGAGCCCTATGGTATTAATCAAAATTGAGAGCAATAGAAAGTGCTGAGTGAAGCCTTTCAAAGGTGGACACTTGCTCACCTGAGTAGGGGGTTGACGGGGCGAGGAGATGACTAGCCCTGCACATTTCTGGCTCTTGCAGGCATCATGGGACATTATAGACGTAGTAGCTTTGTGCTCAAAATAAAATAGAGTAGCATTTGTTGTAGTAATTGCTTATGAAAAGTTAATTTCAGGACTGTAATGATTGCAGGTTTATCTTTCAGTGGCAAGAGACTTACTTTACGCTTAACATGTCACCTTATCAATAAGAGTTTTCTTGACTCCTCTCGCCATTTTCCAACACTCACCCACCATTCTCCTGCAGGCTGCGAAGAGATGGAATGAAATTATCACCATGCCTGTCATTTAACTACACTTGTGTCACAAACTAATTTTTATAATTATGTCCTTTACTCAATTCTTTGAAGTTGTTTTCATCGGTGGAAATTTTAAACAGGTTGCATTTAATCAGAACCAAAAAGGGAAGGAATGAGTCAGTGACTTGAGAAAATTATGCTACAAAGCAGTGATGGCTTTTTTAAATACATATATTTGAAAAAAATAATTTCCCCTCATGTGTTAGTCTGGGTAGATTGGAGAAAGAAATTCATTAACATGCATATGTATATAAGGGAGAGGTTTATATACAAGAAGCATGGAACATTGAGAAAACATCCCAACCCAATCAGTTTGATATTAGGCCATATGTCCTATATCAGTTTATAAAGTCTTCTTCAGATTAACGAGGCAAATGCAGTGACTCCAGGACAATCACTGGTCAGTGGGTGCAGAGTCTTGTATGTCCAATGGTGGTAGAAGCATCTCAGCGCTGGCAGGGGAAGCTCTGTGGCTTCTCAAGCATCTTGGCACTGGCAGGAGTCTCTGTGTGGCTTTTCCAGCTTCAGAGGTCTGGTTCCATCAGGGAAAGTTCATGTGTCTTCTCCTCTGGCACCTCTAGTTTCCTGGACATAGGGTCTATCAGCATGCTGCCATGTTGTCTTATTAGCTGCAAAGTCTGCCAGGGACTGAGCCTTGTGTCTTATCAGTAGAGTGTCTCCAAGGAGGAAAATACCATAAGATTTCCCAGAATTCTCCAGAAAAAGTCAAACCTATACAGAGATCTCATTGGCTATCTCCAGATTGACAGGCTAGACTCCATCCCTATACTCCTAATCCTGAAATTGACATGATTACATGACTGCCACGCCTCGTTAATTGAAACAAGACAGCTCACTTTAGTGGATTTGCTTTGGCTTCTGTGCACATGTGCATGTTTATCAAGTTCTAGCTGTTGCAGGTTTCATTGAATATTTTGTATATGTGTGTTTGTGTCTATTTCCATTACCAGAGAGGGAATCCCTATCTTTTGACAGACTATCATTTGTAATTTCAGAGCTCTACTGTAAATTTACATTGGACTTAAAAATGTACACGCATAAATTAGATGAGAGATTTGAAATCACTTTGTTAGATAATCATGTTTTGTAGTCATAAATTGTGTATTTACCTTAGGCAATGCTTAGTAGACATTAGAGTGGTTGATTCCAATAAAGCTCAATGTATTCAATATGGAAATATTTATTTATAATATGTACTGTAATTTATTAGTGCTTTCTTATCTATTTTTGACATTTGAGTTAAAACATTTTTGTCCAAAACAAACAAAACAAACAGTAATTAAATAAGATACATTGCCAAAATTCCTGATAAATGATAGGATAAATATTGTCTTATTTGCATACTGACCTTGCTTTAGCTGCATGCATTCCGATTCAAATAAATAAAACTTTTTGAATTAAGTGTCTTTTATTATTTCACATGTAACCTTTAGGCATGATTTATCTACAACAGTTTTGTTACAGCACTTTTTTAAACCTCACAAAGAGATTAGTAATCAAATGCTGCTATTTTTACTTGTTGTGGTCCAGAAATCTCATTTGGTGATGTACAGTACTGCTTGCAAACAGTATCTCAATTGCCCCTTTATTCTACAATAGTTTCAGTGTTTAGTCATAAAACCAACAGAGTATGTCAGCTTGCACTTTTGATGTTCACTTTGTATGTATAACACATATCCCAAAGTCTCATATGTCAACATGTAAATTTGCAATCACAAATGACCACATCAGTAGTATTTAAAATTATTTTTCTCCCTTTAACCCATTGTCATTCAGTTGATGCTGACTTGTAGGGACACTCTAAGGGAGAAGAGTCCTTGTCAGTTTCCATTACTATCTCTTACGGGGAGGACAAGGCCTCATCTTTTCCTCCTTAACAGATATAGGAAAATCTTGGTTGTATAAAAACCAAAATCTTGGAAAGTATAAAAACAACATTTCATGGTCGCAATGTTATTAGATACATATTTTCGCTGATAATAAGGATGGTGATCTGTAATTGTTTTAATCATAGGGACTAAGTTCAAGCATATATTTTCCGATGTCAATTGTACACTGGGATTTTTATTGCTTTCCAGTACCTTGAAAGTAGAGCAACAATATTTTTTATAAAATATGCATGTTTAACGAATGAGTAAATGGTAATTCTATCAGCCTTTTCTAAAAAAATATTAATTATTCAATGACAGACAGAGGTTTTTCTTTTTAGAAAGTATGTCATCTAAATGGGAACAAAAGAACATTTTGAATTGAATGGATATTATTTCTCTCATGTAGAGACTAAACATTCATACATGTATCCACAAAGATACAATTAGCCAACACAGATTTTGTGTAAAAGTGTCCCTACTCAATTTGTTCAATAAATTCTTGTGATTTTAAATAAATAGTGTAAATGTTCCTATTCCCAAGAAAAGTCTTATGATCGCTGTTTGCTTCCCTATTTTTCTTGAAGTCAAAAGGTTTGTGTCTTTTACAGTCCAGTTTTCAAAGCAAATATGTTACTATGCATATTACATAGATAGTTTGAAAAGCATTCTTATATTTAATTTGCTTGCTTCTGTGATTAAGGAAGGTTGGTGAGTTCATGTGAAGACTAGACAAATAGCAAATTGAAATTTTCCTCAAATAAATTGATTAATAGTATTCTCTTATAATGACAAGGAATCAAAGAAAGTCCCTTTGTCAATTTTATAATATTCTTAAACAGTGAAGTCCCCAAAGATGCTATCATCACCACCACCACCTCTACTACTATCACATATGAATAACAAATATATAGAGGAGTTTATATATGCTAAGATGTTTAATGTATGGTAGACGCTGCTATAAATATTCTACATAAATTATTACATCATTTGAAGTTGAAATCATATTACAGTATCTGACATCTAACTTGAAAACACTCAACACAGTCAACCTTAAGATATATTATTAACACTCCAATGTTAGAGCACAGATTATGCTTCCTGTCTTCATCAGACATTATGCTAAATGTTTTATTCTTCATCATCTGAATGACTAAACATCACTTGGTCATTTTGTAAACAAAAGTATAAATTATTGAACTATTTGTAGGCTCTGAGAAAAAAGTTTGAATTTAACTGGTTAATGCAATTTTGAATGTATGCCTTAGCATTATCTGTTTGAAATCTTTGCTCATGCACAAATTAAAAAATAATGAGGTATTATTTTAGACATGTATATTTCATTTAGTCCACTCCAAAAGAGCACATATTAATGGGAGCTAAGAATTCTATAGTTTTTTAAATGAGATCTAGTTATGCCATCTTACCTTATGCAGCTGAATCATATTAAAACAATATTTGGCCCCACAAAATTTAATTAAAGAGACCAAAATTATTGTCAGTCACTTTATACATTTTTATAATGTAATTATAATTTAATTAAAATGTAACTTATTATCTACAACTTAACTATTAATTTTTACTTAAAGTTCATTCTTCTAAGATTGGTCATTATTGGTTATTTTTAGAATCCGTCTCCTGAATATTTATTATTTTTAATAGGGAATTATTCTTTTGAGAAAACTCTGTTCTTTAACCAGGATTTATCAAAAAAGTTTTTTCAAGGCTGGGTTTTGACTAATTGTAATGCAAAACATCACATTCATATTTTAAGATCTATGTACTTCCCTACATCTTTTAAAAATCTCATGCCTACAGTATTTTAAAAATTTTATTGAGACCTTCTTCCATTTGATCAAATAAGATTGAGATGAAATTAATCTTAAACATAAAATATGTTCACCTGTGGAGTTCTTTGGAATCAATCTAAGAGAAAAATAATGGGCAAACTTTGTATCTCTTATTACAGATGACCCTTTGATCCAATTGATGCATAAGACTTACTCTGGATTCTGGGTTCTTGACAAAACATAAAAGCAATATAAATAAGCTGTAGACATCTTTGGAGAAATAAAATATAATTTGAAATATAATTATTGAAGATTCATATTTATCAAGGTAATCTACACTTATAATTAAAGAAAACAAATAAATCCTAATGATTTCAGAATAATGCATATTATACATGTGATTTTCTGCCTTCACAAAATAATAAGTTGCCAGAAATCTTATTTTAAGTAATGCATACAGAAGTTTTCTGATTATCAGGATCTGAACAGTCTGTGTCTAAAGATATCCACTCATTAGGAACTGAGTTTTCTATCTAAACAGAGTTGAGTTTATAATTCTTGATGTTGACTGAAGTCAAATCTACTTAAGCTACCAAACCTGTATTTCACAACTTAAAATCAATGAAGTATGATTTGGAATTTAAATGTTTTATTAACAGTCTCAGTCTAGAAAAAGGAAGGATTTAGGCTCAATATTTCCTTGGCTAACTTGGTCTGCGAAGTCAGTTTCAATTCATAGTGACTCTGAGTGACAGAATAGAATTGTTTCATGAGGTTTTCTTGGTTGATGGAAGCAGATCACAAACTCTTCTGTATGGGTGGGTCCTAACCATCACCTTTCAGTTTCTACCAACACAATCCCTCATCTGACTCTAGAGCTGCCCGACAAGGCAACGGCCCGTGTGAATATGGCAAAACCACTGGATAGCAATGTGAAAAGAGCAAAACATCTTAGAAATAACTCTGATTATCAATGCCTTCTGTTTAAAGATGCCAAGTGCTGTGGCGTTTTGTTTGTTTTTATTAAATAGACCTGTGCATGAAAAAAAAATTCAGTCTCCAAGCAGATTTCTGTTATTTTAGCAGTATAATCTTAGGAAAGCCTAATCTTCTTATAAAACTGTATTAAAGCATGCTAAGACCCTTAAAAGAAAATAGAATCATTTTCTGCTTAATTAGAAATGATTGCTTCCTAATTTGTGTTACCACTGAAACTTACTTCATACGACCTTCTCATTTGTTCTGCTTAAATGGAAAAGGTATGCTACAGTAACTGTAGAAACAACCAATATCACTATATAAATAGACAAAATTATAACCTTGCCTATTCCCAACAAAAATGTACTCACCTTTTCCCCAATCTTAATTATAGTTCTGTTTCTCTTTTACATTGTTAAAATCCTCTTTACTTATCAGGTATTTTTAGCAACCAAAATTTTTATGTTTACAGAAGCCAAATACTTTGATTAGAAATACAATATTCTCACTTATATCATTTACATTTCTTCTCACGCCAGTTCTGGGTTTGGTTTTTAATATCCACTTCTTTGTTTAAAATAGAATTATTGGAATATAATTCATATTTCATAAAATTCAATAGTTCAATCTCCTCAAGCAGAGATGTAAACTCATCAGAACAATCAGTATTAGAATATTTCTTCACTCCTTACGTTACTTGTATTAGCTCCTCACTTTCCCCACTTCTCATGAAACCATTAATCCAGTTAACTGGTTGCTGTTTCGACAGATTGACTTACCTTTGATTTCACATACAGAAAAAAAAATTAAGAAAACTAACAATACTATAAAGTAAATTTCAATAGAAAATAAAACAGGAAATATTAAAATGAAAACATTTTAAATGGATATGAGAGAGCAAATGATGAGCTGCTAAATTTTAGCTACTGCATCTGCAATAACCCACTATCTAATAGGTTCTGTATGATGACAAGACTATTCACATTCCTGGTCTAAGGTCAGATACCATTCATCAGAGGCTTAAGTCATATGCATGTTTCCTTTACTTGTTGCTTTGTTTGTTTTGTGGGCATCACTTCCCTTTGGTGGTCGTGGGAGCTACCCAGCGCTGCTCCTGAGAGGCACCGCTGGATTTGCAGCCAAGCCCACAGGCTGCAGTCCCGCACTCAACCACTTATGCCACCGGGCCTCAGCCTCTCCTTTACTTTTTTTTTTTTTTAACTCAAACAACTTTGAAATGGATCAAAATAGAGATCGAATGATAAAATACTACATTTTAGCCTAACTGTATCTGCCATAATCCACTTTACAAAGCTCTCTGAGAGCAAGATTATTCACATGCTTCAACTATGCCCATTGGGGATTCACCAGAGGTTAAACTATGTGTGGTCCCTACAAATGGATTTCGGGTCCCATTGTCCTTCATAACCTTCAACAGATTCAGTGGCTTGGATACCATTACTTTTTTTTGCATTTGTGTTACCTATATAGTCCTTGAATCACACAGGCTAGTTTTCTTCTTTCTAGAATAAAGAGTAACTTGACACACCAATAAAATTTAGGGACGATTAAACCAGAATGTAAAGAAAATCAAAACCCACACACCTGGGCCAGTGAGCAACATCATAATAAATGGAGAAAATTTGAAGCTATTAAGAATTTCATTATACTTGGATTGACACTCAATGCCTATGAAAGGAAAGGTCACAAAATCTAATGCTGTTAGAATTTATCAAACTTACTACCAAATTTCTTCTTAGAGTTGTGGCACCAGGATGTCACTAAAGTGGACCTGATTCAAGTTACAGCATTGTCATATATATAACAACTCCATGTATTTGAATTGTATTTTTGGCAAATAATGTAAGATTTAGTATTGACTGCCAATGAACAACAACAACAACAACAAAACAGCACAGATGAAACCAGAATTCACCTGAGAAGTAAGGATTCTAAATCTTGTCTTATTGACTTTGCACATATTACTGAGAAAGAACAATCGCTCAAAAGGCCATCACATTTAGTAAAGGGATAGCTACTTACAGGAAAACCCTAAATGAGATGGAGGTTTCCCCTGACTCTTGTAGCTCTGGTTTATAAGGATCAGCAAGCAAGAAGATGAAGCAGAAAAACCATAGTTGACTGAGTCAGAGATCAGCTGAATGGCTCTTAGGTCAACTGTCTTCTCATGGTTCCATGGATCAGTAGCAAATACATCAGGAGATGAAATACCCAGATGGAGAACTCAGGTCCAGCAGTAGAAGGCAGCTAGCTTCTGCAGAGTCTATAAAAACTAAAAGTCACCAACCTCTGAATGAAACATCCCTCAATTATATCAAGGAAGTGACCAAATAAAGGAACTCTCTTCTTGCCATCTGTTTGATTGCTTCACAGAAGAGCCTCTAATAGGCTTGAGCATACTATATTTGATCATATTATGGGAGAATCTTGGCCTGGTCAAGGTAGCATAAAGCCTAAATGTCACAAAGATTCTGAAAGAATGGGCAACATTTTATCATGTTAAAAAGTGGTATTTGGAGCTGACACAGTGGCAAATAACATGTCCATATCAATATATTGATGTAGCTATAGGCACACATACACATACATATAAGAGAGTAAGTCAAAAGTATTGCTACACAACAATAAAAAGCTTCAGTGAAGAAAATATCAAAATGTGAAACTATTATTTCTCCATATACTTTCCATTCCCATCTGTACACTTCTGAAGTGAGTGTTTCCATCTGTCAAACCTTACAATGAGGAATTCTGAAAATTGATCTACATCACATCAAAATGGCAGTGCTGGCATCCAAAAGGAAGTGACATAATATTCCATGCACTTTCAATTGGGGAGTTTGAAAACCCAGATGGTTAAGATAAATGAAATAAGGTTTCCAACAACAAAATTCTTGTAGGGCAGCCCTAGATACCTTGAAAGAATAAACAGATGCATAGATATAATAAACAAAAAACTTTGATGTAATTTTCCTGGATTTTTTAAAATGAATCTAGTTTTAGATTTCCTTCAAAGTTATTTTCAATGAGACCCTATGTTTTTCCTGTGACTTTTGAAAAATTTAGTTACATTGACCATTGGAGTTCCAGTATAGAGCTACCATAAGCTTTTCTGATGATTTGTCCTTCTTGAATGGAATTGGTCCAGCAAATCCTCTTTTAAGCCACTGCTTTGATTGAGTGGCTATTGTTTTGTTTTTTGTTTTTCTTAAGGCATATTAAGGAAAATATGGCAAATGGATTGCTATAATAAATGTGGCTGTAGCCACCAGTTATCAGAGATAGGTTTAAATGCACTTTGCTGAATATAAGCTTGTGTATATATGAACTGGAATCTAAATAGTACTATCTTTCATTTACCTTTATAGGCACACATACACATAAACAAATTGTGTGTCTATAAAGTCAAAATTTCCTAGAAAATAACCCATTACCTTTTATTTCATGTTCACCAACTTTTGGAAGGTATGTGTGTGTGTGTGTGTTTTCCCATGCATGCATTCTCGTGTGTGTGTGTGTGTGTCAATTGTTGTTACTGGTTGTCTTGTGGTTGGATCCACATATGATGACCCACAGGCACAGAATGGAAATGCTCCATCGAGTTCCCAAGTTGAACATTTCAAATACCAGTGGTACTCTTAATCATCTCTTCACATAGACTTGAGAGAGAGAAATGATAGCTATAGATGATAGATAGATAGAGATAGACATATAGAATGACAGACAAACATTGTTTTTGTTAGATACTCTGTTATTCCAGTTAGACCAGACAAACAAATCCATAGAATCTCGCATGTGTGTATAAGAAAGTTTTATTTACAAGAGTGAATCTACATGAAGAAAAAAATCCCAACCCAGTCCAGTCCAAGTCCTTAAGTCTAATATTAGCCCATATGTCTGATACCATAAGTCCTCTTCAGATTCACGAAGCACACACAGACACCAAGCAAATCACAGGCCAGTGGAGGCAGAGTCTTGTGTATCCAGTGGCAGAAGAAGCATCTCAGCACTGGCAGGGGTCTCCCATGGTTCCTTGAGTTTCTGGGACTTATGGACTATCAGCTTGCTGCCTGGTGTCTTGTCAGCTGCAATGTTTCACAGGGAGTGAATAGAGAGACAGTGACCCCTGCCTTCAAGGAGGAATTACCACATTTTTCAGAATTCCCAGGAGAAAGCCAGGCTAACACAGGGGTCTTATTGGCTATCTCCAGATTGACAAAATAGCCTTCATTACCACACCTTTAATCCTCAGTTGACCCCAGATTAGGTGACTGCTACAGGCACCATCAAGTTGGTTTGATCCACAGCAACTTTATGCATTACAGAAAAAAACACTACGCAATCCTGCGACATCCTTCAATTGCTCTCATTCATGCGGGATCCCATATTGCAGTGTTGGTGTCAATCCATCTCATTGAGGACTTTCCTCTATTTCATTGTCCCCCTACTTTATCAAGCATGATGTCATCTAAGGAATCATCTCTCCTGACAACATGATGGAAGAATGTAAGACGAGTATGTTAAGACCATTTTGTCACCCTTGCCACTCTTGATAGAAAGTCAATGCAGTAGGCTTTGGCCACATAGAAATTAAAAACAGAACAAATTAAAAATACACCCACCAGAGTTCAGTGTGTTGGATATGTAATTTTCCCCTGAATCCCTGAAATAGGAACCCATCTGTGAACTCTATTTACAAAGGACTTAGTGTTTAAAATATATTGAATAAATTTTAACTTTGAAACAGAAATTTTAGCCCATTATAAAACTACTTCTGGCCATACTCTGTGTTCTCAGTACTACATTTGGACTATGACATCTAAAAACAAAATAATAAAAACACTAATCACATATTTAAAATATTTAACACATAAATGATACAAAAAACACACATGGAATGAAATTCAATAAATTATGAAGTAATTTATTTAAGGTTTTATTCAGAGAAATGGATTAATGTCAATATAAAAATTAGCATTGAGTCTATCCTTTGTTATTTGTAGTCATTTTCTATTTTAGTGACAGGATGTCAAATATTTCCAAGTCAAAGTGTTTGCTATGATAAAATCTGGCACAAGGTTGCTTTACACTATACTTATGAAAGTTTCTGGTTTTCTTTACACAACTAAATTATACTTGACCTTTAATTAGAACTAATTAAAGAGATAGAGAGAGATAAGAGAATTCTTGTGTTTAATACTCACCTAGAATCAATGCAAACATTGACACGTTTCCATATTTTTCAATAAAGTGCCTATTGTGAATCAGATATTGATGTTGGCAATGAAACGACAACAATGAGCAAGATAAGTATAAGCTCTAATTCTAAAAGAATGCACATTAAGATCTTTAAGGAAAGTATTCAAAATAGCAATATGCTGGCTCTCCTAAGCTCCTTGAAAATATGCTGTTGTTTAGTATAAGTACGAATTAAAAGAAATACAAAACCAAGAACTTGAAAGGAGCCAGCACCCCAGATTGGTTCCCCGCCAACACTCCTCATGCAGAGCTTCTCTCACTGTTGGTGTGAGTCCCACTAGGCTCCGGGGTAGATTTTAGTAGAGCTTCTAAACTAAGATTGAGTAGGAAGAAAGGATGTAATCAACTTGTGTAAATCAACCAATGAAATGACTAAGAGGGTAGCAGGATAGCAGTTAAGTTTGCTATTGATGTTGGGTTTGTCAAGGCTGTGTAGTGAGTCTATCCATTGAGAACAGTGCTATCATGAGTTGAGACTGACTCAATAGTAGGTAATGATGAAAATCAGAACTTAGAAATGTTAGTCCCTTTTAATATTGTGATCTTAACAATATTGTCAATTGACTAAAAATAAGAACAATCATTTGGAAGATGAAAAGATGGTTCTACACTTCAAAACAAAGTGTAATTTGACTGAATATATTAAGGAAGGTCATTGGCAGCCTTGGCAAAAAGGAATAAAAGAGACACTTAGGTCAATACTGGTGGCCCCATTTAAACATGTTTCATATCCAGAAGAGAGCATGTGATCCTAGACAATGATAGTTTTCTCAAAACAAATATTAACAAAGACCAAATAAAATTGAAGGCTTAAAATTCTGTGGTTCAAATAGACTGCTGAAATTTCATGGTAAAACAAATCCTTGCCTTCACATTTAATATGTTCATCTCTCTCACTTTGGTAAGTGTAAAGTTAAGCCTGAAAGCACTCCATGCTCAGTAATGTTGAAGCAGTCAAGGTGGTAAACCTAAAGCATGAAGGTTAAGCTACCTCATATTCAACAAGCAGTACAAGACACTCTATCAGAAAACACAGTGAGCCATCAATTGTATTTCCCCGACCCTATCCTTTTTGTTATGAATTTCTCATCACACTATTGTAAACTTTTGTATTGCCTACTGTTTTAAATTTCTGGAGAGAAATGGGTCCATAGTTATAAGGATGAGGATGATATTTTGAGTGGTGTATATCTACTTTTCTCTCTTTTTATTTTACTTTTCTTACCTCTAAAGAGTTTAAAACAACCCTTCTCATTTAATTATTTCTGGAACCCTCCTATGAACTCATTCTATCTTGCTGTCATCAAGTGAATTCCAACTCCTCATGATCACACAGAATGGAGGGAAACGACCCCTTTGGGGTTCTAAGGTCGTGAACCTTTACAGGAACAGTATGTTTCGGCATCCTCTCAAGGATTTGCTGCTGCTTTCTAATTGCTAACCTTGCGGCTGGCAGCCCAATTTATAACCCACAACACCACCAGGGCACCTCGATTCTGGAAAGAGTTGTCAAATTAATTAGCAGAGAAAAATAATATTTATATTTAAAAGCATTAAACATCATATCCTAAATCTATATTAAATCTAATAGCATATTATTAAGCGCCATAGCCATAAGTCTTCATGTTGAAGTTTTGTTTCTTTCTATTCTTTAGTATTTCTTTCTTTTTTTTGTTTGTTTTTTTGGGGGGGGCATCACTGCTCTCCGGTGGAGGGAGTAGGAAGCCCAGCCCCACTGCTGGAATTGAACTTCCGTCCCAGTGGGCCGCCGTCCCGCGCACAACTTCTACGCCACCGGCGCTCAGCCCAGTATTTCTTTCTTTCAACCATGATTTTCTATACTTTATCTTTCTTCCTTTCTGCCCTTCCCAATCTCCCAACACCTTGATTTACCTTTCTAATGCTTTTCCTTTTTCCAGGTAATGGTACTTTAATCGAAAGATCCTTAAAATGTTTAAGTGAACATTCTAAGGAGGCAGCCGTGGTTAATATTCATATTATTGATTCAGTCATGCCTAAGCTGGCAGAATGCTTACTGGACCAGATACACCAGCGATTCTGCTCAAGGATTAGTTCCTTCCTGGGGAGAAGCTTGTAGAGAGGCGAGAGCTCTAATGAAGTGCAGCTGCACTGGCTTGCTCCCCTTGTTGCCAGAGGGATTGTAAGGGCAGGAGTCTGGTGTTACATTCTTGGCATAGTTCTAGTGCAATCTTACTAGTAGTACTAACAAATTGTAATTATTGAGTGAAAAGTGTTTTCTAATGCTTTTTATCAATGAATATATCAACCATAAAACAGACCCAGCATGAGAGAATGTTTGTGAATACAAAAAATTGTTATACATATAGTGTTTACAAGGTCTGACATGTTCTTTAAAGACATGCAACTATTAATTACTAAACTATCATTTAATGGTTATCTCTAGTGGGAAAAATGGGCTTTTGCTTCAAAATGTCTGAGAAATAAATGCCACTTGGGGGCGGAGTCAACATATGCTCATAGAACAAGGGAGGTTCCCACTGGTGTGCGAGATCTAAAGACTGACTGGCTCCTTCAGTAAAGCAAGATCACAGACTAGACTCTTCATGCCTGTCAATCACCCAGACAAAGCTGAAATAAACCCTGGGCACCTGACCTTCTATTTGTATTAATTAGGTGCTGAATGGCACAATAAAAATGAATTAAGAAAACACTAGATAAGATAAAGCACAATGGTATCACTCAGTACTGCAAATTATCAAGCATGTTGGACCTACAAAAATGAATCTCTTTGCCACATGCTAAGGATTAGCTTTTGTTTGTGCTTTGGAGAAATTTGCCAGAAGCATTTGTCAACGAGACTAATTCAACTCTCACAACCTCTGCTTTCTGGTGACAAATTAAACTTCCAATCCTCAGAATTATTTAGAATAATAGTTTACTTTATCCTTTTTTATGGGTTTTAATGTAATCATTTACTGTAGGAAAACAAAAATATTATTCTCAAATAAATACTTAATGACAATAAATAATTGGCATTGGTTTTATAATAACTAGAAAAGCCACCTGTTCACATTACTTCTCAATCTAAAAAGACAATACTATTTTTCCACTACAATTTAAAGACATATCATTAAATATCTTTATATACTCCTATTATTAAAATAGAGTACAATGATATATTTCATTTGTAACTATATTTCAATACCTAAAAATTAGCTCTAGAGTTCTCAATTAGATATATAGCTTTCACCTATGGTGATTTTGTTTGAACATGGTTCTGTTTAATAGGCTCTGTTAAGTTTGAACATTAACAGATAATTATAGTTCCTAAAATATAACTACACACAGTGAAATGCTGTTGTACATGGCACAGAATCTCTAAACCTGACCCCAGCAACAGTGTTTTAAAAAGCTCTCACTAGTTTTTCCATAACAGGACCCCAAATTCACCAATACCCCTGGAAACTACGCAAACACAAGACATCTGTTCCCTTAGAGGCAAAATGCAGCATCCCATTCGGTAAGTTTCTTCCCTGCACCAGGACCATTGTGAAAGTGCAAAGTCGGGAGTTGGCTGAAGGAATTTTCTTACATAGCTTTTTATATGTTTGAATGGAAATAGCATCCTGGCCATGGAAACAAGGTGCACCATTTGTTTTGATCTGTGGCATTTAAGAGTGCCACCTCCTCTTTGTATATCAAAATCAAACTACATTCAATGCTTTCACCCCTCTGTTTGTGTGGCTATGAATTGCAGTCCACAGTAGGAAAGGACAATTTAAAAGCTCATTAATGAGCTTGTTTAAGCTTTTCTTTCCAGAGCTAATTATTTGTTTAAATAGAATACTCAACCTTGATTTTTAGTATTTACATGTAAATAAAATGTTTTTTTATATTTCATAAGCATAATTAAATGTCATGTCTTGTTTTTAAGCAAGGAACAAAGTTCAGTGAAGTCTTTCATGAAAGTATCCTTCATTTAAAATATGACTTAACCTAGAGTAGCAAATAATTAGCCTCTTCAATGAAAATGCGAATTCAAGGATGTTGTCATTTCTGTATCACAAATATTTAGATATCACTTTTGTTCTGGAAACTTTCCCATTCACCTATAACTTTACCAGACACTGGAATTTCTATGCTTCATTTCCAAATACTTGCTTAATATTTAGATTTTTGAAAACAAACTCTTTGCCATCAATTCATTTACAATTTGTAGCAATGCTACAGGGTGTCTTTTCAAAATTCAACAAGCTTGAATTCCAAATCCTTTACTCCTGATCCCTTTAATTCTTTCTGATTGCATTTATTTTTCCTTGTTTCCAAATAGTATGTATTATTTTACAACATTGTGATTCTCTCAGTCATTAAGGCAAAAAAATCAAAACAGCAGCAACAACAAAAACACCTCTATCATCCCTCTTATTCAGATGTAGTCAATCCTGTTGGTCTCCATCGCAACTCTCCACCTTTGCAGCCTCTGTTTCTACCTCCTGTCTACCTGCGGAAATGATTTCCTTTGCTTTTCCAAATCCAGTTTCTCTCATTTCAAATCTATTACAAACTATCAAGTAAGAATTCACACTTCTTTTTAAAAGAAATCTACTGCATTTCATAACAATAGTCTGGAGATTTTAGATTTGTGGCTGAGGTCAACCTCTACAAAGACTCACCAAGGGGTGTTGAACAAACATAAATAACAAATAATACATTCCATGATTCAGTTGATGACAGGAACTATGATGTACCCTAGATTAAAATGTGAATTAAAGTGGAGGTTTTTGTTCTTATAAGGTACTCCTAGGTTATGAACATGATCCATTCCCAAGTTAAATGTATAGATAAACCAAAACTGAAGCATACAGTTCTTAGTCACATGTTAGTGCAAGAAAAAGCTCAAAGTCTCCTTAATGCTTACAAGTTGCCTATACGACAAGTCACCAGTAAAGGTGACTATTACAAAGAATTTGTTGTAAGTATGGGTTGGTTCAGTCATTTCAAAGTGATAGCATATTTAGGTAACATTAAAAGACAAGTGAGAGTTGTCTGTAGATTAGATAATCCTTTGTAATGTGGTGTAATGCAATCTCCAAACCAAAACTGAACTCACAGCCATGGATGAAAGACTTACTCTTAAAGACTCCCTCTATGGGTTGATGAAAGTAGAAAACCCCATCATTTTCCCATGCATGCAGCTACCAGTGGCTTCAAAGCACCTTCTTGACAGATCACAGTCCAAAGCATACCCACTAGCCACCAAAACTCCTTCCTTAATGTAGTCTATTCAGCTAAGTTAACTGGGGGATAATTTTGTCTATAAAATCAAAGCTAAATTTGGTAGGGAGGTGGGTCCAGGAATTTACCTCACAGGATTGTTATTAAAATGAAATGAAGACATAGTAGTTATTTTCCTAATAAACCCCAGTTCGCTGCCACCAAGTAGATAATGAGCCAGAGCTTCCCTCTGGAAAGTGAAGAACTACCCTTGGTGAATTTCCAAGACCAGAACTGTCACCAGGATTATAAAAGCCCTTTCTTTCCACCCTGTCTAGTGCTTTCTAGTTGTGAATCTTGGAGTTAGCAGCCAACTTGTAACGACGTTGTAACTAGGGCTTCTACTTAGCTAGCATAGGGTGTTTATTTTGAGAATATTTAATAAAATAATTATCACTTCTTTCCAGACTCATTACCTAATATAGTGTATTTACTTTGTCTCCCTAAGAGAAATGATCAAGTTCTACAACCTGTGTCTAGGTCCTTACTTGTCTTACAGATATAATTGACTAAGTTAACAGGGTGTCATGCTGAAGAAGGGTAGTTGCTTATTCAATATCTGCTCCTTATTATGTGGGGACTAGAAAGAGACATCTGATCCAGCAATTGTGATATTTAGTTTGAGGCCTAGAAAAATGAGCCATGACCCAAATTGCTCATATTTAGAAGCACACCTATGTTTCAGGTCGTTATTCACAAGAGCAAAAAGTTGAAAACAAACCGATCAACAGAAAAATAGATAAGCAAGTGAAATGTACGCATTCAATTGAACATCAGAGAGCATGAATAAAGAAGAATCTGCTAAAAATCTAAGAGCATAGAAAAATTGGAAAATATTAGACTGAAGGAATTAAGTCAATTGAAAAATATTGTATGAAATCATTATTATATAGCATCAAGAAAACGTTTTCATGTAGATGAAACACACGGATAATAAATCAATATGGCTCTCATTTGGATAGAGACACAGAGGGGATAGTCACATGTAGGCAAAGGTAAAGACTCAAAATTTTCTGCCACAAGCAAAGGAAATCCTGGGACATCAAAAAGCTGATTACTCTTTGGCTTTCAATGTTCTGAGAGAGTAAATTTCTGTAGTTTAAGCCACATCATTTATGATAATTTTGCTATGGCAGGCCTAGAGAATCAAAATAACCACAACTAGATTATTTTATAAGCTGTATATAAAGGAACTATATATACAAGGAAATATACCCACTCCTCACTTTATCAACTTGCTTAGGTTCCGAAGGCCAGGTGAAAATGTGAAAATCAACATTTGTGATTTTGGAAAACAACTATATCAGATCACAAAATGACTTCCAAATTTAATCAGATCGTGAGAGTCAAAATGTATAGACCCATGGCCCACGAAATTGACATATTATCTTAACTATCACAGTTAACATTATTCTTGTCCTGGACCTTGGTCATGGTTGCTGCTTGATGTATGTTGCCTGAAATAACTAGATAGTAGGTATTGTATTGTTGTCTTAAACATGATATACTTGATAACAAGAAAAGCAATAAAAGAGGAATAGGTATACTCATTTTTTCCTAGACACAAATGAAACTTCTCCACCTGTGTGTGATAAGCAACCATTAAAACATATTGATATTCAAATTTCTCATTTCTTAATGTTTATGATAATTATTATCTCAAAGCAAGGTTTTAGCAATACTTCTTTTTAAACGTCTGCCTTCATTCTTTTAAAGATCATTTTGTTTGGGGCTATAAAAACTCTTATAACAACTCATACATCAATTTTTATTAAGCATATTTGTACATATGTTGACATCATAATTTTCTGAACATATACTTTCTTTTTTTGCCCTTGGTATCAGCTCTTCTTTTCTCCCTAGACTCCCTAGACTTCCCCTAGACTCCCACCCTGGTGAAACCTGGAAAAATTATAATTTATTTTCATACCTTATACTGATATCTATCTCCCTTCACTCATGTTTTTATTGTTAATACCCCTCAGGTAAGGGTGTGTGTTATGTGTCCATTATTGCAATTGGTTCCTTCTTTGTCCCCTTCTCCCCTTAGTTTTTCCCTATCCTGCTCTCACTACTCCCATTTCTGTTCCTGAGGAGTTTAGCTGACCTGGATTATTTGTGTTTCATTAGTGCTGTACTGCACTCTTGCTGATTCATCAATTTCTTGTGACCATCTATGAGGGGATGTCTTCTTGTCTACAGATGTGTTTGGAATCTTTGCTCTGACCACATTTTCAGTAATATGGTTTTTTGTTTTGTATCTTCTAAATGCATCTTACCTGATCCCATCCACACATCCTGACCACACAGGCTGGTGTGATATTTCCACTTGGGCTTGTTGCTTCTCTGCTAGATAGCCACTTGCTTAGCTGCATGCCTTTAAGACCCTAGCACGTTATCTTTTGGTAGCCAGGCACCATCAGCTTTCTTTACCACATTTGCTTATGCACCCATTTTATTTTCAGTAATGAAAGGATGAGGATGAGCATTACAGAATGCCAACTTGTTAGAACAAAGTTTTCTTTTACTGAGGAAGGGCTTGTTTTGAAGCACAAATCTGTCCTCCACCTCAGTGTATTGCCATATAAATATATGTACATATGTCAATACCTCTATTTTTATGAATTAATGTAGCCAAATATGTGTACTTCTATGTTTATACCCTTATCCATAGCTTTGCTTCTAGATCTTTCCTCAGTTTCCCTTTACCTTCCTCCTGATGCCCTCATCACATTCAGCCATCTTTTGCCTCAGTAATTCCTTCAGCTAGATTGCTGTTACTCCAACACCCCCATGGCCTCTACATCCTTCTTACTGTTGATTTTAATTCCTCCATTGTTTCCATGACTATGGCATTATTTGCTCACCACTTCCTCCCCCTGCCTCTTCCCTGCCCCATGTCCCTCCAGAAACTTCTGCCCCTCCAGAAACTCCATGAAACTTTTTCCTGGGTCTTGTTTCCCATGACTGTTTTTTATAGGTAGGCAAAACAACAATGATGGAGAGAAAGCAAAGGATAAGAGAGAGAGAGCGCTTGAGAGAGAAGGAACTAGCATACATAATTCCAAGCCTGTCAGGGGAATTTCAGAATCTGCCTCTCAGGGCCTGAAGTCTATTTTTGGTGCTCATCATAGGCTTTCCCATTTTGTTTTGCAACTATTATGTATCCTTCCTGTTTCCCCTCATTATTATGGTGGTAGTGGGGGTGTCAGACTGGACTTGGTGCATGCATTGTGTCTCCAGTATCGTGTTCTATCATGGTATGCTCCAGCGAATGAACATCAAGTCTTAAGCTATTGGGGATCCTTGATGTGTACTTATGGAGGTTTAGCTCAATTGCTGTCCTATCTACTTCCTGTATGTGTGTCTGATTCTCATTCATTAAGCTAGGGAAATCTGCTTCCTGAAATTCCTTTGGTAATTTACTTTTTGTCTTCGTTGTGTCTTGTTCTGATAGACTAATTATTAGCATATTGTTCCTCTTCATAGGATGTGTCATTGTTCTCAGTTTTTTGATGCCTTTTTGATTATCTTGTTGGACTTTCTTTCCAGTTGAAGTCTACCTGATTATCCTTGAGATTGCTGGTATGATTCTCTCCTTGCTCTATCTGTTATTGCATCTGTTACCCCATTCATTAATTTTTGTATTTCCTTTTGGCGTGTGGACATATATCCTGAACTTCATCTCATCTATTACTGTGTACTTTCTTTGCTTCCTTCATATCCTGTATTACTCCCAACAACATTCTGAGGATTTCTTTTTGTGGCAGATCAACGTCTGCTTGTTTTATTTGAGTGTGGCTAGCTTTAGAATTCTTCTGCTCTTGGGTTTTGTTTTTGTTGTTGAAGGTGTTGAGATATGTGGCTGCCTGCATGTTGTTTTGGTGAATTTGACATCATATTCCCAGGGGAACGAGGAGCCCTGAGCTCTTTCTCTGTAAGATGAGAGCTTTTGAAGACTACTATTTTAGTGGGTCAGATTATTGTGTAGGTGAAGTGCCATGGAAACTCAATGGTGGAGGGCTCTGGATGGTGGACTAAGGCTGCCAACTGTAGTTATTCCACGGGGGAGCATTGATGTGGACCTGCAATGTGGGCATGGACCTGGTTTGAACTGACTGGTCACTATTTATGATCATGCAGAGACTCTCTATGGGGGCCCAAACTGGAAGAACCAGTTTTTGTATTGGGCTGTGGCTTTCAGCACCTGTTGTCTTTTCTTATTTTGTTATATTAAAATCCTACTCTGTGCTCCAAGGATATGCATTATGCCTGTCTTGTTATGTTTATGTTATGCTAATGGACCAGGCGTCTGGTGGCTTACATTCAAAATTACTCAAAGGAGCATGGCTTGGGACTTAAAGTGTTGTTGTTTTGGTTTTACTTTTTATAATGGGCTTTTGGGCATGCCCTGTTATCAGGGATATGCCAGGCTGTCTCCTTCAGTTGCACTCCTGTGCCATTCCTAGCTCTCTCCTATATCGTTCCAAAGGCTGAGCTCCAGGGATCTGCATTCTCTCTTGGTAGACATTTCAGGGGCTCTTCAATTGTTGCAAATTAGTGACTAATTGTTGGCAGGGCAGAGCTAGGAAGAGGGAGAAAGGTGATGGCTGATGTATTAACTCCTTTCCTGACTGGAGATGAGAGCTGCAAAGCCTGAATATACAGGAGCTTGTTGAACAGCAGAGAAGGGACCTCCAGTGTGAGGTCTTGTGGTTAGTTCTTGGAAGCTCTCTGTGAGCCTGGGGTTATGACCACTTATAGATAGCAGACTTAGGAGATTACTGCATGCTGTAGGTCTTGGATTTTGGGTACTGGAAGGGCTAGCATGTGCCGGCCTCCTGGACCTGGCAAGGGATTAGCAGAGCCTTCTGGCATACATAGTGGATTTAGAGAATTTCAGGAAGTTCTAGAATAACTCTGTTGGTGAACAGTTTGTCTATTTTTAACACCCAGTCTTGCAGTATTGGCCTGCTTACCTCTTAATTTTCTGCTCTAACAACAAGAGCACTGAGCAGGTGATTCCACCAGGATGCCATGTTTGCTCCTTCTCATGTTTTCTCCAGCCACGGTGTGCCTCATAGCAATGGCTATTATTAGTTATTGCTAACATTTTCATCACATTTACTAATATTTTTCATAATAATGTTATTTTCACTTATTAATGTCTTAGGTCATGCATTTCTTTACTCTGCATAAAGAAGACACTGTTGTCCCCACTTAATAGATAATAAAACCAATTTTAGAGATAGATAGGGGAAGGTATTAAATATTCTAGCAGACTATGCATTATCATTACCTAATATGTAGTGAAAACATGATTTAAACTAAAATATAATTAATTCCAAAAGCTACACCCTTTGGCTCTCAATTGTGGGACTTATCCACTGCTGGATAATAGCAAGCCTGCTTTAGTCACCTTAGGACAAATGCACCTATTAAATGTACAGAAGATGCTTTGTTGGTCACTGTAATATCCCCAAGACCATATCAGGGCAATGTATGTGGTGAGTTTTCCATATGTACTTATTGAAGAAATAACATTTTGAACAAGGTTTTTGCTTTTGTTTTAATAAGAGAGTGAAATTAAATTTAGCACATTGGGAAATGAGGGGGAAATATGAAAGGAAGGGGTAGTCTGTCAGATTTTCTGTGCACATCATTCTCTCTAAGAGACATAAGCAAAAGTGAAATGGAGGGATAAAGAGCTACAGACCATGATGAAGATGATTAAAGAGAGTACAGAGCTGCTGTCAAAGCAAATATCAAGCAACATTAATAACTTTATAGCTCACCATGAGGCTGTCTCAAATATTCCAAGAAAACAGGATCCTTGCTGTTGCACCGTGTAAGTGAGACTAATAATCAAGTGCAGATTCAAATAATTTTGCTCATCAAATACCTTGAGTTGCAGAATTAAAAAGAGAGAAAAAAATATTTGAAACTAATGGAAAAACACATGACTCAGAGGTAAATATTATTTCATTCGTGGTATTTTAATTTGTGGCAGAGTTGATAAGAAACAAGATCTGGAACTTTGGCACCTATTATCTAAGTTGTTTGAAGAGTCAGATAATAGCCCTTAACTTCAGAAGCTTATCCAAAAATAACTAGGTTGTGAGGCTTAGCAGTATTGGTTTTATAAAAAGTTCTAGCCTCATGAGTTGATTCAAAGATAATCTAGAGTTATGAAAGTGACGATTTGAGATCAGTTGCTAATTTCTGTTCAAAAACATGAAATAGTTTAAAATAGCCTCCATTCTTTTAAATGGCAGTGACATGATAACAGGCTTCTTAAGTATTGGTAACAAATTAGATGGATGATTTCTTGATTGTAGCACCTACTAAATCTGTTTATTTGCTCCTTTTCACATTCATTCACTGAACATAAGCTTCTGTGGGTTTTGTGTGTGACATCTGTGCTTCCCTGTATGCAGATGATTCAAATTATGACAGAAACAGTAGATTTGGTCTCTGGTCTCCACAAACCAACATTTATAGTTATGATGTCAGAAAATATGCACTAGGAGCATAAAAGCTAACACTTCTAATTTTATAATGATTTGGTGATATGAAGAGGAAATAGTATTATTGTTTTTGACAACTCCCATTATTATGTTTGACTTGGATAGAACAAATATATAAGAATAGCCAGTGAGAGAAGAGATGCTGATAAAATGGATTTTTTTAAGTTGAAGAACGGAGATGCTTTCTATACTCACAAAGAGTTTCAGTCTCAGAAACCCAAAGGGAAGTTCTACTCTGTTCTATAAGTAGGAGTTGATGCAATGGCAGTGCTTTAGTGTACGCTTAGGGAACATGGCCTCAAAACAAGCTGTTGTAGGAACTTGGATGTTGTCCTTCAGTGACTCTACATAAATCAGAATTAAAATGCCTTGTGTGTACTTTGAATATTTGCTTGAAATGTTTTTACTTTTCTGGCTCTTCTCAAACCTCACATTTCAATCTAATTATTAATCTGTTAAGGAAACCATTTATAATTTACTGCATTAAAGAGAGCTATCCCTATCCATCCAAAGTAATCATTACCCATCAGTAATTGTTCTTATTCATTCTCACTAAAAATATTGCCTCATAAAGTTCTAGATTTTGTTTGCCTTGAATATTTCCTAATGTGTCATTTCAGCCTGACAACATATCAAGTGCTCACTAAATATTTATCGAATGAGTGGGAAATTATCCCACTTATCATGCTAGGAAACATGTCTCTGTATAGCATTTCTGTGATTACTTTTCTTTCATTCTACCATACTGTGAGGCATGCACTTCATTTGAAACTATTGATTTTTCTAAGATATAAAATATCCTTTAACAGAGGTATATATTCAGAATAGATATACAAAGTTGGCAAGTTTTTATCCAATCTCTTCATATATCAGTTTTCAATGTTATTTAATAAATATCAAAAATGATAGATGATTGATAATATATGTAGCAGTATCATGAATATATAGCTGTACATATAATTAAGTTGTTGATATCCTAGATTTGCATTTGTAATGCTACTTAACAAGAAAAATATCAAAAATATATGAGGAAGGGTGACAATATGTCCAGAGAGGAGGAACTGGTTTAGATAAAAGAATAATATCTCAGAATCCAGGACTGAATCAAATTAGTTTTAAGTCAGCATCTCTTAAACAGCAAACTGCATTTTGTTTGTTTTTTCACATGAAGGAATAATAAAAGACTGAAGTCACGAGTAATTCTACTGCCTATTTATGAGAATGTAGAGCTAACTGTGGGAAATTAAAATTTCAAAGCTCTTTTTTACAGTTCAACATTCTATGCATTAGTGAACAGAAATAGATTGAACTGATCATTTTGAAATAGACAATCCTTTTATCAAAAACACACACAAATTGCTTGTCCCACACCACTTTAGGGATAACATGTGGCCAAGAATATCTGATGCTGAACCAAGATATGAAAGCTACACTGAAGGCATTAGTGAAAAACAAGGCTCTGGAAATTGACAGACTAACAACTGAAGTGTTTAAGCTAGTACAACACTGGAAGTGACCATTAGTTTATGCCAAGAAATTTGGAAAACACTTACCTGGTCAACCACCTGAAAGATATCTCTCTTTATGTTCATTCCAAAGAAAGGTAACTGAACAATGCAGAAATTTTCAAACAGCATTATAAATAGCTCATCTAAGTAAAAATTTCCTGAACGTCACTCAAAACTGGTTGCAATAATGTGAAACCAACATTGACCATTGGTTGCCATGGGTGAAGGAGGAAGGGTTTCTGATTAGGGAACAATGAATTTAAGTTAATAATGATGGAAATTTTGGAAAAAAGGATATTAGTAATGACTGCACAACATAGAGATTATAGGGAACGGCAGTGGAATATACATGTAGAAGTTGTTGAATTGGAGAATGTTTTATTGTGTATATTTTTATCACAATTAAAATAATTAGACTAATAACAATGAATACAAGGAAGAAGAAAATGTTCTATAGTTGATTGTAGTAGTGATTGTGTAACTCTTATTGATAAGATTGAACTATTGTGTGCTATGTGGATTAAGTGCCAATAAAGCCTTAAAAATAATGGAAACAACAACATGGTAACAACAAAAGTTTGTAGCAGTGCATCACACCAAACTGTCAGATTCAGAAGAGAACCTGGAACAAAGATTATCATTGCAATGTCAGATGACACCAGAAAAATGTTTACTTGGGTATTTCTGATTATGCATAGATACTCAACTCTGTGGATCATAAAAATCTATGACTAATATGGGAAAGAATGGTAATTCAAGAATATTTCATGGTATTTCTGTGGAACCTGTACAACTAACAGGCAATTGTTCAAGTAAACTAAGGAGTACAATATGGTTTAAAATCACAAAAGATTTGCATAATATTTGTATTCTTTCATCATATTTTCAATTTGTGCACTAACAAATAAACCAAAATATGGACTATATGAAGAATATGATATTGTGATGGGAGGAAGACCTGTTCAAAATCTGCAACACAGAGGACACGACCTTCTTGAAGGGGGTCTACTTAAGCTGAGTACTGATGACCATCAAAGACTACAACATGCAATATGGATTACAATTCAGTATTTGTACAACAAAATCTTCACAAATGAACCAAGAGATTACATGATGATTAACAGAAAGTTTTGAAGGTGCTAGCGATTTCATTTTATTTGAATAAACAATGAGGAAACATGGAAGCAGATGGCAAGAAATGAGAGTTTTTACAGTCATGGAGGAGCCTCAATGGCCCCGTGGGCAATGCGTTGGACTGCTCACTCCAAGGCTGGCTTTTCAAACCCCAGCTGCTCTCTCGGAGAAGAATGACACTTGCTCTTTCTATACAGGGTTCGTTTCATAAAACCAAAAAGGGCAGTTCTTCTCTTTCCTATAGGGTCATTATGAGTTGAAATCTGTTCCCTGGCAGTTAGTTTATTGCATTGAGAGAATCTGTTACACAAAGACCTCTTTAAAGTGTTAAAGAGTAAAGATGCCACTTTAAGTACTAAGTTGTGTCTGGCTCAAACCATGGTATCTTCAGGCAATTCCTCTGTGTGAGAGCTAAGAAATGAGTGAGGACGACCTGAGAAGGGTTCATCTATTTGAAGGATAGTATTAGTGAGGAATTTTAAAAGTACCATGGACTTCCAAAAGAACACATTGGTTCCGGAGGACATATCATCAGAATGTTCCATGGAAGTGAGATTAGCAAGACTTTGTGTATCTCCTGGTGACATAATCAGAAGAGACCCAAAACTACACCAAATTCAATGCAGTTGGGACAATTCCACCATATATTGACACTTTAGGACAAAGCAGCACTCCTCTGGTGTGTAAATCCTTATGGGAATCCAAGGTCTCATCTTTTTCCTGCTGAATGGCTGGTGGCTTCAAACTGCTTTTTTGTTAGCAGCACAATAGGTAATCAAATACACCATCAGGGTGAGCTGCTAGCAAAAATACATCATGTGTGGAGAAATAGAGTGTCATCTGAAATTAGGAAGACGGTGAGTGAGTTGGATTGTCATCTTGGTTTCAACAGTGGATGCAATCTTATCAGTCTTGTGAGGGTGGGTCAAGACCTTGTTTCCTTCTGTTGGATCAAGGGCCGCTTGAGTCAGAAGAGATCATATGACACATAACTACAACAAAGAATGAAAGAGGTAAGCAATGACTTGCCTAACCTTTGCAGATATATATCAAACTAGAACCATTGTTAAACTGGACTATCCAACATAGTTAAATGAACTTTATGTCTAACATGTCCAATAGTATTTCTTTTAATTCACAATTTTGATAAAAAGTACAGGAAGAAATTAACTGTAAACATTTATATAATTAAGTAGCTTTGAATCTATCATAGAATATCATAAATGCTAATCCATAAATCATTAATCTCTCCTAAATCAGAAACACCCAAATGGTAGCTCTCTTATTTATATATTTTTCTTGATAACTATAAAATGAAAGCATTTGTAAAACTTAAATGAACTGGAAGAGTTCACTTTGTTGATGAAACAAGTGTTCTAAAAAAGAAAACAATGGGATAAAATGTTTTAACCACTCTTCCTAATTTTAAGGGGTTTAGAAAATATATTTTAGTTTTGTTATCCAAGTAATTAAAAATACACAGGTTACAAACATACAGTTTATATTTTCAAAAATGAGCCATTCCTGAGTATATTTCAAATCTAAAACCTTTATGCTGAAAGGCATTAAGAACCCCCTTTATACAGTTTCAAATAAGTTTGAAACTTACACATCTAGAAATGATATCCAAAACATACATATGAGCAAACCCAGATTCTATAATGATGCCATGTTTTATGTCACCAATGAAAAAAAGCACACCAATTATATATGCGTATATATATATATATCTTTAGTGTAAGATTATAACAAATTTGAAAACTATTCAAGTTGGTATTATAATCCCTCTTTCCTTTCAACAGTCTCAATGATATGAATAATTTTTTTTTACTGTTGAAATTCTGTTGTACAAAGATTTTTTGCCATATTATATTTTCCTCTTAAAATAACAAAAGCCACAGCATTAACTTATGTATATCATCTTTGATTTATCTCTTTCCAAATGCCAACATTTATGGCTTTATTTTTTAAATGAATTGGAAATGCATAAAAATCCCATTCCTTCTGTTCATGTGATGAGGGATGCCTAAAGCAACAGGAAATAGAGATTATTAGATAAGCCTTTCAAAGGAGCAAATAGACAAAAATGGCTTGTCTGAAGTTTATAGATTGGAAAAAAGCACAACCAATTAAAAGATGGAGCTACTTAAGGGCAAATTACTTGCAATCAAGCTGTCGCTAAATGACTTTCTTGATGAGGAAGTCAAATTTATGTTGCTTCAAACCATGGAGAAGTGTGAAAGAAGTACAAAGGTGAGTAAAATGTTAGTACAATTGGGCCCAGATAGATTGATAAGAGTTACAGAGGCAATAAAAAGTACTTCTTCTGAATGGGAGCATTACCCAATAATCAATGTATGCAGAAATTCGCTTGTGTTCATTTACTAATCAGTAGTAAACAATTTCATGTGGGTTTCACATAACCTTTCATCTGGCAGGGGTTGCAAATTTGAAAAGGGACTTTGGCTGCTTAGAAACTTTCTGTGGGATTGAGTGAGAGACCGATATCAGTTATACCTAGAAGCAAAATCATTTTTGTGATGCGAAATTTGCAATTGTTTGTGTTGGACAGGGTTTTCTAGAGAAACAAAACCAGAATGCTAATAATTTTATATATTAATATATAAATAGTTAATTAATCAGTAAAGCAGTATGAATGGCTCAGTGCAACTCACTTGCAGAGACAGCGAATACACTGGTAGTCCTTCAAGTCTTAAGGGTCTCTAGGTAACCCTCTGTAGAGCAATCCAGGCTATCAGGCCACAGGCAGCAAACAGCAAGGCAGGTCACCAACAGTCAGCCAGATGACAGGGCCCTAATGTCCCCAGCTCAAGAAATGTATATTCCAGTAGCTTGGTGAAGCAGGATTTGAAACTGTCCACAGATTCGGTGTCTCACAGAGAGTGTAGCTTGCAAAACCGAACAAGCAAGGCAGCTGGCTGCACACTGGTCTGAAGATCCAAGAGCAAGAGAGAAAATGATGAGACTTTGTAGCTCCACCCTTCAGTTAATCTCACATGTGCTCATTGACCTTGATGTTACAACAAACCTACCTACCACACTGTTCATTACAGATTAACAAGGAAACACAGGTGAATACCTTACTTATTGAATAATCCAACACTGCTTCTGAAATACCGTAAACATCCACATACTTACACACACACATATACATCTGGGGAATAACACACAAATCACGAAACAGAAGACTCAAGAATTTTACATACCTTAGTCTTAGTTTACATTTGGTGTGTGTGCCACTTTCATCACAAACGCAAGGTAAAGGTTTAAGAACTTTACTCACAGAGCATAATTGTTCTCTCCTAATGCTGCAATTTAGCCATTATTTGAAAATGAGATATTGCTTAGACTTTAAAGAACTGTGCTTTCATTTTTTTCTCCCCACCCTAAATCATCCTTGGAAACTGATTTTATATGGATATATTTACTCAAAGCACAAAAACCTCATGAAACCTTCAAATGTGAAATATCTGATTTGTTTGCTCAAATATATTTTTACATTTAAGACAAGATGCATCAATTTCACTAAAACCAAAGTATGGGCTACACTTATATATTTGAATGTAATGCTTTCAGCATTTTGTAATTTTGAAAATGCATCAAACTAGATTATGGGTTCCCAAATTTCTTTGGCGCACCACCCCTTTTTCATACATAAAAATTACTTGTCAATTCCTGGCAAGTAAAAGTATTGTATCATAGCTCCTAATTCAGGATGAAGCATAGATAACCATCCCTTGCAGCTCCCTGAGGGAGCAATATCTCCCTTTGGGGGAAACATTGGGCTAGTTGGTCCTCATCCCATTTCTGTTATATTTGACAGTTAGAAAAAGAGACAAAGAAAAATTGCTTATTGGTAGTTAGAAGTATAATTACACATAGAAAGATGTTGCACTAAAAGACTCTGGGAAAAAATAAGCCACCCTTTTCTGAAATAGATTAAAAAAAACTTTACCAATCTCTTATGAAGGAAAGCTTTTTTTTTTAATATTAAAGAGTTGAAAAGTACTCTAAAAAACAGTAATGAACAATTTCATACTTAGAGTAATAGAGAGGAACCTAAGTGGTGTAGTTCTGTTAGGTAATCTCTTATTAATTTGCAAAGGGTTGGAGTCATTACCGTTCCTGTCATTCAGATTGCAGCTAGATTATCTCATTTTGAGGTGCCAAGTTGATATATAGCTCAAGGAGGCCAGGTCCACATAGATTGCTGACAAGACACATGGAGCTGTTCTAGAGTCCTGAAGCTGGAGGAGCAATGTGGAGACCCCTGCCAGCATTGAGATGCTACCATGGCCAAGGATCCACAAGATTATCTACCCACGGGTCTGGGATCTTCCTGCATTTGGCATCTTTGCATGTGTTCCCTGAGTCACAAGAGGAACCCATGGGTGAGTATTGGATTTATGGGCTAATATTGAACTAATGGATTTAATAAGGAGTGGGCTGGGATGTTTCACTGATGAACACTTACTTCTTGATATAAAGCGCTCAAGCATAAACATATAAATGTCTGGATTTGTTTCTCTAGTCTACCAGACTGACACAAGTGAGTGAAACCCTGGGCTACCGGCAGCAAGGTCAGTGGTTCAATCCCATCAGCCTCTCTCCAGGACGAAGGAAAACTACTTGCTCCTGTAAAGATTTACAGCTTTGAAAATGCTGCAAAACACATCGACTCTGTCCAAAACTGGTCTCTCTGAAGTGAAATGGAATCAATGGCAGTGGATGTTTTATTGTTTGTTTGTTTTGTTTTTAAAGCAACAAATAATCTTGTGACCCGATAACAGACCACTTTGTCATAGCTGAGAAATAAAAAATGTCACCCCTGGCTGAGGCTTCCATTGAAAAGCGGGCTAGGGAAGTGAGAGATCAACGGGTACACAAAATGTGCAAGTCACTTACTGTTGAGTAGACACTAACCCATAGTAATATTTCCACATGCTTTGTGCAGAACTCTTCTCTATAGAGTTTTCTTTTACTTTTAATTTTTTTTCCAATTCCTAAATTTTTTTATTTTATCTTCATAGTTTTCTAAAGTGTTTGATTTGTACATAATTCACAAATAACAAAATTCAATAATTCAATCTTATTAAGAATTACATAATCATTAACAGATTCCATCTTTTACAATATTTTATTTGTTCTTAATTTTTAATCATTTTATTGAGAATCCTACAACTCTTATCATAACACATACATACATACATACATACACTGTGGGTCAAGTACATTTGTACATTTGTTGCCCTCATCATTCTCAAAACATTTGCTTTCTACTTGAGCCCTTGGTATCAGATCCTCATTTCTCCCCTTCTCGCCTGCCCCCTCCTCCCTCATGAACCCTTGAAATTTATAAATTATTATTATTTTGTCATATCTTAGACTGCCCAATGACTCTCTTCAACCACTTTTCTATTGTCTGTTCATGAGGGAGGTAGTTATGTGTTGATCCTTATAATTAATTCCCCCTTACAAATCTACCTTCACTACACCCTCCCGGTATCAACACTCTCACGACTGGTCCTTACGGGATTATCTGACCTGGATTCCCTATCTGTACCTGTGTACATTCTTTGTACAGCCATGTAGCTGGATTTGTAAGGTAAAGTTGGCATCATGAAAGTAGAGGGCAGGAAGCATTGAAGAACTAGAGCAAAGTTGTATGTTTCATGGTTGCTGCACTGTATCCTGAGTAGCTCATCTCCTCTCTGTGACCCTTCTATAAGGGGTTGTGCAGTTGCCTACAGATGAGCTTTCGGTTCCCAATCTGCACTCCCCCAATTCACAATATGTGTTTGTTCTTTGATCCTGATATCTTATAACTTTGACACCTCGTGATCAAACAGGCTGATGTGCTTATTCCATGTGGACTTTTCTGCTTCTCAGCTAGATGGCTGTTTGTGTATCTTCAAGCTTTTAAGACCACAGACACTATAATTATCAATAGCCAGACACCATTAGCTTTCTTCACCACATTTGCTTGTACACATATTTGTCTTCAGTGATCCTGTCAAGACACTGAGCATCATGGAATGCCAATTTAATAGAACAAATTTTTCTTTCATTTAGGGTGTTTTTGAGTGGAGACACAATGTCCATCTGCTACCTAAATGCAGCTTAAAGATATGCACCTAGATCTATTTCCCCATCATCAAATATAAATATATTTACATAAGTACATGCTTGTAATTCAGATCTCTATAAATATTCTGTCTGCTAGTTCTTTTCTCTATTTCCTTTTATTTTCCCCATGTCCCACTATCATGCTCAATCTTCATTTGGGTTTCATTAATTCTTTTTGGTTACAATGCCCATGATCAATCCCTACAAAGCCTCTTATGCCCTCCTTCCCACTGATTTTGAAACACTTGTTTCCTTGTCCCTGGATTGGTCAACACCATTTCCTTTCTCCCACCCCCCTTCCCGAATGCCCCCTCCCCAGAATCATCCATCGAATTGTTTTGTCCTCCAGATTGTTTGCCCAACCTATCGTATCAAGCTAGATCTGCAGATATAATCGTATGCACAAAAAAACCCCAACAGAAAAAAACAAAGTGACAAAAGAAAACCAAATAATGACACCAACAAAAAAAAACGACAAAAAAAGATAGAAAGGCCTGTAAATAGTTCAAGGTCTATTTGTTGACTTTTAGAAATGTTTTATGGTCGAGTCCGATGGGGTGCCTTGTCCTGGACCCAAAGTCGACTTTTGGTATTCCCTTGGGACTTCCTCGCTCTGCTCCCCTTATTGTTCTGTTGCATGTCCTTAGTGTTTTGCCTCTGTGTGCTGGGGTCAGAAGGGGCTCAATCCCGGCAGTGTTGCCCCCTGTAGGGTTATGGGTCAGTGAGGGATGTCAGTGAGGGCTGGCCATATGGTCCTCTCTGTGCATTGGCTGCTCTGAGTGGAGATAGCTTCCTCAAGGCTTAGTGAACCAGGATGTGCTTCAGTCTCTTACTCCCCTGTCATTTGCTCCCACATGTTCTGTTCAGAGAAGTCCCTCTTTCTGAGCTGTAGCTTCAGTGCTGTTCTCTGAACTAAATTCTTCTGGGGGAAGGATGGACAGGGCCCCAGACTTCTCTATTGATTTCCTGCTTCATGCTGGTATGTTCCATTCACATATTTTCACTGTGAGCTTTTAAACTAAATATTCAGGTCTTTCTTTTGGGTGATCGAGAATGAATTCTAACAAAGAGGCTTTTGGTCAGTAGTACTTAAAGACTGTGCACAGTGCACCACCATGGAATTGATTCTGATTCATAAAACCCTACAGGACAAGGTAGAGCTGTCCCTGTGGGTTTCTGAGAATATCACTCTTTCTAGGAGTAGAAAATCCATCCTTATTATGAAGAACAGCTGATAATTTCCAACTGCTGTCCTGGAGGTTAGCAGCTTCAATCCAAAACCACTATGCCACCAGGGCTTCCATAAACTTCAGGGGGCAGAGGAAGAGCCCTAGGAGTGCAGTGGGTTATGCCTTAGGTTAGAAACCACAAGATCAGGCAGTGGAAACTACTTACCATTCCTTTAGAGCAGCACTTCTCAACCTGTAGGTTGCAACTTTGGGGGTAAAATGACCCTTTCACAGGGGTCGCCTAAGACCTTCAGAACACACATAAATATTTTACAATATATAATTACATGTGGCTTTGTGATTAATCACTATGATTTAATGATGCTCAATTTGCAATCATGAAAATACATGCTGCATATCAGTTATTTACATTACAATTCATAACAGTAATGAAATTACAGTGATAAAGTAGCAACAAAAATAATTGTAAGTTTGGGGGTCATTACAGCATGTAGACTGTATTAAAGAGTCAGAGAATTAGGAAGATTGAGAACCAGAAAGATGAGACGTTCTTCTCCTGTGAATATTTCCAATCTTGAAAACCCAGAGAACAATTCTCTGTCCTCCAGGGTAGCTCTGAAACAATATGGACTCACTAGCAATGAGTTCAGAGGTGTACAAAGCAGAACTAGAGTTTGTGATTTCAAGTGTAATCTCAGTCCCTTCATTGTCTAAACCAGAAACTCTGTGCATGTCAGTCTTACCTTGTGTAAAATACTTTCACATTTTTTTTTCATTTTCACATTTCATTAATTCCTTATTTCACATTTAGCAAGATAAAGAGGTTGAACTGTTATTTCATGATGAAAACATTGCTTTCATCACCCTACATTACTTTCACCTGTTTTTAAAAATCATTGGGAAAAATAAAAACAAATACACGAGTAGCCCACCATGCTTGCATAGGCAAAACTGGGTTCACCAACATGGGGCTCTGGTACCTGGTAGCACTATACTGTAACTGAGAGGTTGGTGGTTCAAACTCTCCAGCTGCTCCAGGGCATATCTTTAGGGATTCCCAGCCTTGGAGAACCTCTGGGGTAGTTCTACTCAACCATATAGTGTCACCACTCATCAGAATTGACCCAATGACAATTAGGTTGCTTATGGGTAATGAGTTGGGCTTTATCTAATTTGAGAAGAGTGACTAACCCTTGGCCTATTCTTCTTCATATAATTCAATATCTCTGATGATTTGCTTAGCATATACATTGACCAAGTATAGTGAGGTGATACAACCCTGACACTTTACACATTCTTTATAATATTGGCATTGACTCCTCAACCTTCCCCTTGAAATTTTATATTCAGCTTCTTAAAGCCATCACTTCATCCATTTGTCCTAGGAACTCTAAGATTAAGGGCAAGTTTCAATCTCTTCTGACATGCACACTGATGTTTTATTTTGTTCTTATCTTTTCAATGACCTTTTGATTTCTTCATGAATGATGTTATTGATTCCACAACTCTCCAGGCCTCTTGTCACTAGTGATCATTGCATCAAATTCATGCTTGACATGTTCTTGAACTATAAGTGGCAAAGACTCCAGGCCATATTTTGGCTCTCATGGATCTGCTTTATTTTTTATTTGTTTTGCATACAGATAGACTAACTATAGTGGGAAGATACAACCCGGATGCACACCTGTCCTGATATTTAGCAGTATTGCCTTATTCTGTTTGCACCACTGCCTCTTAAGTCATGAGCAAGTTCTGCATGAGCATAATAAAGTACTCTGGAATACTCATTCTTTTCAAGGTTACTCAGAGTTTAATATGTTCCAACCAGTCAAATGACTTTGCATAGTCAATAAAACGCAAATTAAGTTTTTCCTGGTATTCTCCACTTTCAGTCAAGGACCATCAGCAAGGATATGTCTTGTCCCATGTCCTCTTCTGAATCAGTCCTGAATCTCTGGCAGGTTTTTGTGTGTGCATCCTGCAACTGTTATTGGATGAACTTCATCATTTAATATAGATATTAGTAAATTGGATGGTCAATTAAATGACTGGGTAAGTTAATCAAACAATATCAATAATATTTTTTTCAATAAGATTTTATGAAGTCATTTATTTCAAGATGAAATGTTGTGTCCCACAGACAGATGCGTTTCTCTGTTTGGCCACCTGCGAAAGTAGACACTATGCAAAAGAGGAATATCTAAACTTTCTTAATTTATTGAACAATTAAGTCTTTGAATATTCAATTAAGAAAGTGTGTTACTCTTCTATGTTTACTATAATCAAATATTAGTAATTTCAAATTCAAATTTAGCAGATTAAAGCAAAATCTATTTCTTAGTTCACAGTTATGTTCATCATAAATTGGCATTACTCCATTGTTGTTTTTTTTTGTCAATTTCTCAAAAGAATAGAGATTCATCTCTTGGCCTATTGGACTCTTCTCTATGAGGACCCCTGGTGGTGTAGTTGGTGCAGTTGGGTCATTAATCCAAGGTCTGCAGTTCAAATCCATTAACCATTCCTAAGGAGAGATATTAGGTTGTATGTGCCACAAAGATTTTATAATCTCTGAAACTGAAAGAGTCAATTCTCCTCTGTTCTTTGTCCTTGTTTGGTACAATTTAGTCAGCTCTGTTCCTTAATGAACCTATGAAAAAATATCAAAAGACAGAGCATCATTCCTCATTCTCACACTTGTTCCTATGAACAAGCCCATTGTTGCAACTATTTGTCAACTCATTCTGATATTTGGCTAGTCCTGTAGGCACAGTGTTTTCGAGTTAGGCCACTAGTTGCAAGGTCAACAGTTCAAAAGCACTAGCTTTTCAGAATGAGAAAAGGGGACTTTTCATTCCTATAAAGAGTTACAGTTTGGAAACTCACAGGAGCAGGACTAACCTGTATTAAGTGTTGCTGAAACTGTATCAAGTGGATGACAGTAAATTTTGCTTTGTTTTGTTTTTGTGTATACTTTATCAAGCATGAGGACCTTGTCCAGAAATTAGCATTGGCTAACAACATGCCTAGAGTAAGTGAGATGAAATCCAGGCACCCTTGCCTCTAAGGAGCATTCTACTGCAGGATCACCGATTCGGTTTCAACTTTATGGCAATAAGATCCTACTGTCTGCCTTTCCAACCGAGATTTGGGCTTTTATTTGGAGGAAGGTTGTGAAGAATTGGCTTCCAGACACAATGAAGTGATTGGAAAAACAAGCCCCTTTTGTTTTAGAGATAAGATTCTTGTTTGTTGTGGTGGTTCTTGCTCTTTGGCATGAGTCAATGCTTTCTTTTCTTTGTGGTTGTTTGTCAAGAGTTATCCTCGCTCCTCCAGGACAAAAACAGGCCTTCTTACACGGTCTCTTCCATCTTCTAGCAGGAAAGGTGCTTTCCATCCTTGGGTTCAAGTTCTTCCCGCTTTCTCTTCCACTCACAGCTGGGGCAATCATTAAAGTGCCCTGATGATTACACTGGACCAGGACAATCCAGTAGAATTGCTTAACATTGATCTAAATTCCAAAACAAATATTGAAACTTGGATGCCATTTTTCCCCTTGTGATCATCAGATAGAGGAGTGCATCAGAGAATTTTAGGGACCAAAATTATGTCTACTCCAGATGATGAACAGCAATTATCTAGACCTTCAGATTTTCTAACCATGTAATTGTGGACATTTTACTTAAAGTGTAACAATTAAAATTTGTTTTTTAATCTCAAAATGCAGATATTTGTGCCTACTATATATTGGATACATGAGTATTGGATTGATTAGAGAAACAAATTATGCCACAGTCACATATGTGTGAGAAAGACCTTCATATCAAAAAGTAATGAAATATAAAAAGCAAATTCCATCCAGTCCAACTCAAGTTTATAAATTTGGTAATCACCTATAAGTTCCTCTTGAGACTCCCACAGTCACATGCAATGATACAGAATGTAAGAAGATCACAGGTTGGTGGTTAATAATTCATATGGATCCAAAGTTGGTGGGAAACATCTCAGGCTTCCGTCTCTTCTCAGGGTGTCCAGTAAGGATGGTGATAAAGATCAAGAAAGAGAGAGAGGTTTTTCGGCTCCTCCTTATGAGACTATCATGGCCACAAAGCAGACACCATCAAGCTATGACTTGATTGAGAGGTTAAATTATGCCCTTACACTTTTTATACTTTCAAGTTGACATGATATTATGTAATTACTGTATCTATGTGTTCATATATGGATAATATAGATGAAGGTTTTTCTGTGTGTTTGTGTGTGTTAGTCCAGGTAGACTAGAGAAACAAATTCATAGACACCCATATGGATATAAAGGAAAGGTTTATATACATGAGGAATAGAACATTGAGAATGCATCCCAACCCAGTTCAGTTCAAAGTCATAAGCCCGATATTAGCCCATATGTGGAATACCAGTCTTTAAAGTCTCTGTCCAACTCACGAAGTCACAGACCAGAGGGTGCAGAGTCCCGGCTCTCTGCAGGGATTCTCTCATGGCTCCTCGTTTCCAGGGCACAGGGTCCATCAGCAGTATACATTGGTGATAGCAACATCTCAGGACTGGCAGGGGTCTCTCTATGGCTTTTCTGGCATCAGAGGTCTGGTTCCATCAGGGTATGACCGTGTGGCTTCTCCTCCGGATCCTCAGACACTGCCATCTTGTCTTGTCAGTCAAGCGACTCCCAACAACTGGGCATATGGTCTCTCATCTCCTTGAAGGAAATACTGTGAGACTTCCCAGAATTCTCAGGAGAAAGCCATGCCCACACAGAGGCCTGATTGACTACCTCCAGATTGACAGGTTAGACTCCATCCCGACATCTCAATCATGAAATGGACATAGGTCCATGACCGCCACAGTGTGTGTATACATACATACATATATATTTTCTGTTGTTTGGAGTCATTGAATTGGTTTCAACTCTCAGTGACTTTATATAAAAACATAGGAAGCACACCCACCCCTGTCCCCACCTGACAATGATTGTTTGATATCAGTCACAGTGCTAGTGCATCTTGTTGAAGATCTTCTTCCTTTTCAATGACCCTCTTCTTCCCAAGCATGGTGTCCTTTTCTAGGAAATGATTCCTCTTGAGAACACCCTAAATAATTAAGAAA